>CAUYRH010141487.1:0-24579 GCA_963574655.1 Perodicticus potto
TTCTGTATATATTTATTTTATTGTGGTAAAATATATATAACATGGACATATTGGGATAAAATATATAAGTTCTGTATATTTTGTGTATATTTTACCAGAATAAATAAACTGTTTAAAATGATTATCATGGAACTTAGGATATAATAAGTAATAAATAAATCTTCTAATCCTGATCTCACTATTTGCACATGCCATTATTTGCACTCTACTTTATCCACTGTGTCTGTCATTACTATTAAATTTCAAACTTCTTTAAAGACCACTGATTATATGTTATTCATCTTTCCTGCTTCCAGTCATGATAGTGTCTGGCACATAGTAAGAACTCACTAACATGATGGGAAAAAGAAGATTACTAACTTCCCCCCTACTTTCTAACATCTTAAAACCTCTAAAAATTGCAATAAGAGTATTTCTCTTTGGGTGCTACAAGATCATTATTTTGGACTAAAATAACCTCAAAGTGTTATACAAATATATTAGGTTCTTTAATCCTCAATACATGAGCAGGAAATTCCACTAAATTAGGTCTCTAAAGATCCATGAGAAAATCTGTGTTGTTCTTAAGGAGTTATATCTTTCTCTAAATATGCAGACAGAGCAAAAATGGAGCACTTCCCTTTAGAAGGAGATGAACACGGTGTAGGGCATTCTGTGTCCAATTTTTATGACCAGTGCCCCATACAGTCAAAACTAGGTGCAGTACCATTTCAAACAAAGAGTGGCCAGATGGCATAAGCTCTGAAGAATATCACACATCATTAATGAAGTTTCCTGGCAGTGGTGGAGACTAAAGGGATCACTTAGCAGCTTAGGTAGAAAAAGCATTCTATAGATCTCTTTCCCTCTATTAAGCTTCCCACTCCCCATAAGTGCTCAAATCAATCTCCCTACTAACTCCTTTCCTCCCTCCCTTGCTACCCACCCCTCTGCCTCCATGCTTGAATCTATCTCTTCCTCATCTGAGCCTTGCAGCCATGCCCACTGCCCATCTCCAAAGTCCAGGCTCCTTGTGCATGACCATCCCCTCTGCACATGGTCCCTAGGAAGCATGATCGGGTCCCTTGCACTGACTAGTACCCAACAAGATTCAGCACATACTCCATCCTTCCCCTGGAAATTCTGGTGAAAAAACTAAAATGCTTTACGTTGTGAAATGCTGGAGCCCCAATGCTAAGCATTTCTGGGATGTGCCTTTGGAGAACTATCTGGCTATCATTATATCACTTTAATTCTCATTTATAGGACTATTGGAGATAAAAAATGATATGTACTCATTTTTTCTCTGGGTCAGTACTTCCCATCTTTGTTCCTGCAGTGAGCAATATCAGATCCTGCTCTTCCCAGGACACTCTCCAAGGACACATGGCTAATCAGCCCCACCTGGCCACTCAGTGGGGACCAGGGGCCAGCGTCACCCCTCATGGCTCTTGAGCAGGCTAGTGAGATACGCAGCTCTGGATATCAGAAGACACTGAGGAACATGAACTGTCCGCTCACTTGACTTGTCTGCCTCTGTGTAAACAAAGTCCTTCTTGTGCTATGTGCCTAAGGTCTCCTCCAGGCTAAAATTCTGTGTCTGCAGACACACAGAAAGCACACACATTAGAACCTGAAGCCCAGCCTCCACTTGCTTCAGGCTTCCTTTGAAGCTTCATTCCACAAGACTAAATATTTTATTTCCTCTCTTCTGAAATCTCTGAATATCTTGCTTTAGTTTAAGGCTTCAAGTATATCCATCAACATAAATTACAGAGCCCACCTCTAGAGTTTGGATTCAGTAGAGAAACTGCATTCCTAACAAGTTATTGGTGGATGTGCGTGCTTCCCATCCAGGGACCACACACTTTGAGAAACCCTGGACTAAGAATGTCAAGACCCCTTTACCAACACTTTCTTTTCTTTTCTTTTTTTGAGACAGAGTCTCACTGTGTCCCCCTTGGTAGAGTGCTGTGGTGTCACCACTCACAGCAACCTCAAAATCTTGGACTAGCCAGTGGTTCTCAACTTGTGGGTCACAACCCCTTTGTAACAATGAAAATATATCCTGCATATCATATATTTGCATTATGATTCATAACAGTAGCAAAATTACAGTTATGAAGTAACAACGAAAATAGTTTTATGGTTGGGGGTCACCACAACATGAGGAACCGTATGAAAGGGTTGCGGCATTAGGAGGCATTACGAAAGTTGAGAACCACTGACTTAAGCAATTCTCTTGCCTTAGCCTCCAAAGTAGCTGGAACTACTAGGCACCCACAACACCTGGCTATTTGTTGTTGTTGTTGTTTAGCAGGCCCGGGCCAGGTTCAAACCCACCAGCCCCAATGTATTTGGCTGGTGCCTTAACCACTGAGCTACAGGTGCTGAGCCACCAACACTTTCTTATGAGAGGTAATAATTCAGCTTTTCAGAGCTGATCACTCCTGGGTTTTCTGTAAATCCTCACTTCAAAGGATGCCTATTTAAAAATAAATATATTGTCCTAAAATTGTCACTGCCATAAAAAGAAGTCCATGAAGAAAGCCTAATTTTCAGGATAAGGAACCAGAAATATAATTTGTAGGTGTAGAAAATTTCCCACAGGAATTCAAATGGTACCAATTTGTGGGGCAGAGCTCTAGCAGCACAAAGCAGTCTTTTCCCCAGTCTCCAAGCCATTCACTAGGTTGACCTCATGGTTTATGGTCCCTGTGAAGAAAACATTTCTGACAATTGCTGCTTTAGAACTTAACCTCTAATGCAGTAGGTGCCTGTGCACTAAACTGCACAAGAGATTTAAGACTGGAATCTGATGGCTTACGACAGCCCAGCACTCTAAGGAAGCTGCAGTTGCAGGTCCTAAAGCATTTACAAGATGCAGCACATCCTGCAAGTCAGTTTCCAAAATGGAGCAATGTCATTCATAAATTTGGAGCATTTTAAAAATGGAATTTACAGCTTTCAGTGTACCCTACACCCGCATTCTATCCTTGAGACGTGTCTGCATTGAAAGTTCCTTTGCCCCACTTAATATATTCGCCTTTTCATTGTGTTATTCTATGATATTTTTCCCATAAACTTTTTTTCTGTGTGGATATATTAATGAACCATGCAATGCCCCCAGAGGCTATAGACAGTTTTATTAAACTTGCTATTTCCCTTACCCACAAAAGTGTTAAATGATGGTTTAGAGGTTTGGATTCATCATGCTGATCTAATTATACTAGACAGCACTTGTTAAATCTCCAGAGTAACTGGATTTGAAGGCCTTTTGTGCAGATGCACAATTTTGAAGGGATTAGCAGATTAAATACTTTCTAACCTCTCCTCTACCCAAGTTAGAAAAGGGCAGGGTGCTTCATTAGCATCTGGACTGCACTGAACTTAGTGGGGAAAGAGTGGTCAGCTAATCCATATTTTAATAGGCAAAAGGAAGGATTTCTTACCTGGATGACATGAGCAATGTCATCTCTATGTAACTTCATTTTAGAGGGGTTTCTCTATTTTTTATGTTCACCTCTGCAGAGTTCACCTTAAATATTTTTACCTCTTCAGAATCAATATTTATAATGTTTGGTAAGCCTCTGATGCTATAATTATGTGATTTGGTAACAGCGACATTGGAAGTGCTGGAGCACTGAGGGAAGAGCAGTAACAGTGGGGGAAAGGTTGTGGACCAGGCAGTCGTGGAGGGTAGGGATGGTGGAGATGGAGATGGTGGAGTTGAGCAAGAGGTGGAAGTGGGAGTGGAGGTGGACATGGTGGAGATGCACACGGTGCAGGTGATGCTGCGCTGTGCCTCTTGACCATGAGAGAAACCGAGCAATGCCAAAACTAGTAAATACTTTACACAGAAGGAAAGCAAAGCCCAGATAAGAAGACAGCATTATCACATCTCACAAGCAAAACCTTACTCTTCTACCTCCTTCCTGTCCCAACTGCACAAAATCCAGTGAATGTTGGGTAACCCTGACCCATCTAGGATTCTAGATCCTAGAATTGCCACATCCTTACAACCAGCTACTTGGAAACATAAAACAACCTGCTTTCCCCAAACCGAAGAGCTACCTCCTTGGGTTATCTATGTCTTATATCCACTGCAAGGGCAGTCCCTAAGCCCATGGGCTTCACAGCTACAGCTTTCAGCTGGGACTGGTGACCACTTTGGGCTTTGTCCTGGAGAAAATAAAATTAAGGTGACCGATTATTGTATTATTATGATTACATAAAAGGAAGCCAGGGTTGAAAGATTGTAAATATTCTTGCAGACAAAATTGCCAAGTGCTTAACCAATTAACCAACCAAGTGCTATTTGTAAATAAACTTTATATCTTGGAAAAGTTTTAGAACAACAGAGAAGTACAAAGATAGTACACAGCGTTCCCACATACTCTACTGAAGAATGTCCCCTATTGTTAACATCTTAACGTTCTACGTACATGTGTTACAACTAATGAATTAATGTACCAACATTGTCCTCTGGTACACCACTATCAACTAGACTTCACACTTTATTTGGATTTCGTAAGTAGTTCTCCAAATATAAAACTTGTGTAACATGGTAAACTCTATCAAGCAAGATTGAAGCTCCTTGTTTTTAAGGTAGGATCTATTTTCATGCATTTGTTTATATTTCTTTTAGCACCTTGTGTGTAGATCAGGGGTACAATAAACATGCGTTGAATGGTTTAGTTAACTGTAACATGCCATTGGTTCCATTTTGGTCCAAGATAATTCACCAACTTCGCTCACTCAGTTCTGTGATAGTTTTAACCTGGGTAACAGAGGTAACTCAAGCTGTTAAGTATGTTCCACATACTTTTATGTTCAGAAGGCCCAACTCATGTCTCAGAGCTGAAGGCAGTGCTAGTAGCCTGGAGGAAGCCTGAGCCCTTCAAGGTTACCTCAGAGAGAAAAGTAACAGAAAAGGCTGGTAGTTCATGAAATCTATAAATCTCTGTTCTTGATCCTTCTCCTTGGTGACCAAGCTCTTGGAGAGCCACGAGACACCGTGTCCCTTCTCTTCTCAATGGCACCTGCATATAATTGTGTTCAGCCCTCCTAGCAAAGAGCCTCAGCTTCCTTTGCAAATTGAAGGTTTTCCTGAGATTTCTCAGGGCAGAATTAGGTCACTCACAAGGAATACAAAGAGGAAAATCATTAGACCCAAAGTTTAAGTTAGAAATTAAAAGCAGCCCTTTATGAGGCAATAATAATGCCTAACATTTCCTAAATGCCAGGCATTAGGAAACTAGAATAACTCCTTTTATCCTCTAAGAATCCAAGAGGTAGATTCCCTCTTGGATTCTTCTGTTTCCACAAACAGAAACTTCCTTCGCTTTCCCATCTTCCACATGTTCAGATAAGTAGATGAATCCCATCTGAGATGTATTAGCATCTTTAATATTGAAAGATGGTGAAGTACTTTGCCAACATGTGAAACTGATTCTAGGACCCTTAAAATTAATGGCAGGAGAAAAAATGTCATCGATAAGGATCTATTGGCCAAAGTCCAACACTCCCAACACCCTACCCCCATCTCCTCCTTCCACCCTCCCTCTGCAGTTCTCTCTGTCCTCACCTGCCTGTTCGCTCACGCGCGCACATATACACACACACACAATAGAAGGCGGGCTACCATAACAGCTACTGTTTAGTGTTGTTATAGCAGAATACCCAAGACTGGGTGACTTAGAAAGAAAAGAGATTTATTTGGCTTACTATTCTGGTGGCTGGGAAGTCCAAGAAGCAGGGTGCTAGTATCTGCTCAGCTTCTGGTGAGGGGCTCATACCATGCCATGACATGATCGAGAAACAGAAGGGAAAGTGCGAGAGCCAACATAAGGAGGAACCCCACTTTATAACAATCGGCTCTCACAGTAACTAATCTACTAGTCACATTAGTGAATATTCACTCACCCCAAGAGCAGCACCAGGCTGCCCACAAGGGCAGAACCCCCATGACCCAAATGCCTCCCCTTGAGCCCTACCTATTGAAAGTTCCACCTCCCAACATTGCTGCACTGTGAATTAAGATTTCAACTTGAGTTTTGTTGGGGACACTCAAACTATATCAACTATCAAAAGGATGATTACTGCATGCATACTTTGGTAGCTAGGGAAAAAATTACCAGATAAACTTTTTTTTTTTAAAGATGCATTTTCTGGTATTAAAGTAGTATAGCCCTTCCTATTATTTTTTTGTAATTCCTCCAGATCTTTTTTCTGTGTATATATTGTTTACCTTAATTAAAATCACACTACATGTATACACTTTGATTCTGAAACTTTTTCACATAACAATATACCTTATAATCTTACCATATCATTAAAAATTCTTCAAAAATACCCGGTTTGTGGCTGCAATACTGCATTTCATATTGTAAGTTAGGGTCCAAGGAAAGTCTCCTCATCTCAATAGCTCCCTCAAACCACTATACACACAGCCTTTTTTCTTTTTTAGTTCTCATGTAATGACAAGATCATACAGGGTTTCATCAGCTTGGTTTCTCTTCTGGGTTTGATTCATGGCCAAGTTACTTCTATCAAAATCTGGTCCTTTGCTGTCCAGAGTGCTTTAGAATTGACAGCTGACCATTTATAACACAAAAGCACATCTATATAACAGATATGCCATAAATGGTTAAATAACTGGTTAAATAACTTTTATTTGTTTAAGTTCTAACTTAAACTTTGGGTCTAATGATTTTCCTCTTTTTATCCTTCTGAGTGACCTAATTCTGCCCTGTGAAATCTCAATTTGCAAAGGAAGCTGAGGCTCTAATTGAGGCTCTAATACATCTAAACAGATCTAATTGACAGCTGACCATTTTGTAACACAAAAGCATATCTATTAGTATGACTCTAATTTATGAGATTGAACTAGTAAAAAAATGTTTATAAACGGTACATTAATTCAGCCAAATGCTACTACATAGTGCAATGAATATTTCAGAGACAGGAGATCAAATCAGAGTATTAGTGTTGAGCTCTTTTGTGTATGCAGCAAAACACCACACAATCATATTAATAAATGGTCTATGAAATACAAATTGATACTGGATTCATAGTAATGTTTCTGGTTAAATAACTTATTTGTTTCATATGTCGATGGGAATAGAGTGGAGAGGATATAGATTTCAAAGGCAGATGTAACTGAATTCAAACTCCAAGTCTGCCATTCAGTAATTTCATTTTTACTGGGCAAGTTGTAAACTTATCCAGAGAATAAGGATCATAATGCCCTTATGTATTAAGAGTTAATTGAGACAATGTGTGTGAAGTCTCTTAACAGTGCATGGTACATAATAGAGGCTTCATAAATGCTGATTCTCACTACCTTTTCTTTTCCCTAAAGAGCCACGTTTACTCAGCAGACATTTAACTTAGTCTCTGGGTTCAGCACACACAATCTTTCTAACCTTCTTCCATTTATATACATAGATCTTACCATATCCACTTGTGCAGAAATGTGCAATATGTAAATGCAAATTTTACTCTATGCAAATTCACATAGGATATCCTCCAGAGTAGGAGCTATTCATATGCATGAGTTTTATGCCAGCTGGCTCAATCCAGACAGAGTTGGTGCAGAGTGGATGTAAAAGCAATCTAAGCAGGGCATCTGCTATGTTCATCAGTGGCCAGGCTGGGTTTTGCAGATCTACCTGGCCAGTCTGAGGATACCCTTTTCTTCTTTTTTATGCCATTAGGTCTTTCTGAGTACTGGGACAACTTTCCCAGAGAGAAAAGTGTTCTTTTCCCATCAGGCATCAGAGTGGACCATAATTAAAATTCTCAAATGTTAGAAAATGTAAGGAAGAGACTGCAATCTAAAGCAATGCTACCCAAGATGGTCCTAAGACCAGCATATCAACATCACCTAGGAGCAAATTCAGGGGCTCCCCAAAGACCTACTGAATCAGAATCTCTCAGGGTGGGGAGCTCTTCTGTTGACACAGGTGCTCACAAAAGTTTAATATATAGTGAAACTTACTTCATTCAGCAAATGTCCACTGAGCTCTTGCTACTCTCCCAATCACTCACTTGACACAAACACACCGATCTCTTTGCTGTATCTGGAAATAGGATGAGAAAAAATAACAACTTACAATATGATTGGAACTGTTAAAATTCCATTTTTACTTAGCAATGTTCCCAGTTCCAGATGTCAGACTAGTTTCTAATTTCAGTTAAAAATTCAGTTAAAGTACTTGCTTTTTAGTAGTAGATATTTCACTGGTGTTGAAATTAGTTTTCTCAAAAGAGGGAATTGTTCCTTCCAACATTGTCTCCATCACCTAATTTAGGACAAGCGCCCACTAAAGTGGCAGCATCTGCAGTGTCAGATGATGTAGCAGTTGGCAGGGCCTGCACTGAAGGCGCATCTGCTCACAGTGATTATGCAGCAGGTGGTCATTTCCATGAGTGCTATAGATTTCCTGGTAACTAGAGTTAGCAAGAGGAACATACATGGTCTAGCATCTGATAGATAAGCAAGAGGAACATACATGGTCTAGCATCTGTCAGTGCTAAAAAGAATTCAACATATAGGTGGATAAAATTCTGGGATCATTCATTGTGTGAAATGAAATAAGCCAGACATAGAAAGACAAACACCATGTAATCTCCCTTATATGTGGAATCTAAAAAAGTTGAACTCACAGAAGTAAAGAGTAGAATGATGTTCTCCAAGGGCTGGAAGTGGTGAGATTGAGGAGATGTGGGTCAAAGGATGCAATTTTTTATTTAGATAGGAAGAGGGATAAGTTCGAGAGATCCGTTGTACAACATGGAAACTGTACATATGGTTACTACAGTATACTATATTCTTGAAAATCTCCAGGAGAGTAGATTTTGAGTGTTCTAACCATAAAAATGCTAAATATATTTAAAACGTCATGTGCATCATAAGTATTTACAGTTTTTATTTGTCAATTTAAATGATCAAATAATTATGTTTGTAAAGTCTTGGGTCGTGAATTATTTTATCAAAAGTATCTTTTTTAAAATTTAAGAAGATAGGCTTGGCGCCTATGGCTCAACCAGCTGAGGCGCCAGCCACGTACACCTGAGCTGGCGGGTTCGAATCCAGCCTGGGCCCGCCAACCAACAACGAATAACAGCTGCAACCAAAAAATGGCCAGTGTTGTGGCGGGCGCCTATAGTCCCAGCTACTTGGGAGGCGGAGGCAAGAGACTTGCTTGAGCCCAGGAATTGGAAGTTGCTGTGAGCTGTGATGCCACAGCACTCTATCCAGGGTGACAGCTTGAGGCTCTGTCTCAAAAAAAAAAAAAAATTTTTAAGAAGATAAATAGAGCTTAAATTTACCTTTATTTTTCTAATTTGAACTAAGAATGAGATCAAATAATATTTGAAACCCAATCCCTGTGGCTTTTGAAATGTCTTCAAGGTATTTTCCTAGTGTTCCTCAGAACATTATTAAACAAAATTTGTTGACATCAAAACATATTATTCAACTTCATTTTGTTTAAAACAGAAAGATATAACTTTGGGCGCTTTTTAATTTATTTACTACTAATATGAGGGTACAGACAATTAGGTTACATTGTTTGCATTTATTAGGTAAAGTTCAAGTTATAGTTGAGCTCTTCACCCAGGAGGTATGCTATATACCCTCCACATTGTGCCCATTAGGTGAGCATTACTAATTCACCTCCCTCCTCCCCTTTCTCCTCTCTCTCCTCCCCCCACACTTGAATTTAATTGTGTGGGTGTGTAGTTGTTTATTGATTTCATATTAGTATTGAGTACATTGGATACTTGCTTTTCCATTCTTATGATACTTTACTAAGAATGTTCTTCAACTCCATACAGGTTAATACAAAAGACGTAAAATCTCCATCTTTTTATGGCCAAATAGTATTTCATATACCACAGTTTGTTAATCTATTCATGGGTTGGTGGACAGTTTGGTTATTTCCACAGCTTAGCAATTATGAACTGAGCTGCAATGAACATTCTAGTGTAAATGTCCTTATGGGAAAATGATTTTTTCTTCTGAGTAGGGATTTCAGGATCAAATGGAAGGTCTACTTTTGGCTCTTTGAGGATTCTCCATACTTCTTTCCATAGAGGCTGTATTAATTTGCAATCCTACCAGTAGTGTACAAGTGTTTCCTTCTCTCCACATCCACACCAGCATCTGCTGCTTTGGAACTTTATGATGTTGGCTATTCCTACTGTGGTTAGGTGATATGCTAGGGTGATTTTGGTTCACATTTCTCAATGATTAGGAATGATGAGCATTTTTTTTTCAATGTGTTTGTTGGCCATCCATCTTCTTCAGAGAAGTTCCTGTTCATGTGTCTTGCCCTCTTATAAAGGGGATTGTTTGCTTTCATCTTGTTGATTAATTTGAGTGCTCCATAAATGCTAGTTATCAGCCCTTTGTCAGATTCACACATAGCATGCAAATATCTTTTCCCATTCTGAAGGCTGTCTGTTTGCCCTAGTTGTTGTACCCATAGCTGTGCAGAAGCTTTTTAGCTTGATCATGTTCCATTCATTTATTCTTGGTGTTGCTGCAACCGCCAAGGGGGTCTTCTTCATAAAATCTTTTCCTAGGCAATATTAAGAGTTTTTCCCATACTTTTAAATAGAATTTTTATCATTCTATGTCTTAAATTTAAATCTTTTATCCAGTAAGAGTCAATTTTTGTATGTGAGAGGTGCGGATCCAATTTCAGTCTTCTACATGTGGCTAACCAGTTCTTCTAGCACCATTTATCAAATAGGGATTCATTTTCCCAATGCATGCTTTTGTTTGGTTTATCAAAGATCAGATGGTGATATGTGTCTGGGTTCATCTCGAGGTTCTCTATTCTATTCAATAGACCTGTATCTTGATTTTCATGCCAGTACCATGCTGTTTTGATCACTATAGACTTGTAGTATAACCTGAAGGCTGGTAACATGGATTTTTTAAATTTAATTATAAAACTTATACCTACTCATATATGAGATTCAAGCAAACAAAGGCCAAGATAAAAAGCCCAGCCTCAATTCACCATACTAGGTAATCGTTGTGAACATTTTAAGGGGCATCCTTATATACACCTCCCTATAATCACATACATACATACACACACACACATACACACACTCACAATTTTGTACAAATAGGGTCAAACTATACCTGAAGTTTTGAACCCTATTTTTCCCCTCCTCCCTATGTTCTGGAGATCTTTCAATGTCAGTAAACATAATATATCTTTTTAAATAGTTACATAGAGTTTTGCTTTCTGGGCTACCATAATATATATAACTAATCCTCTTTTTATAGACATGTATGTTGCTTTCAGTTTTTCATAACTCTAAATAGGATTGGGGTAAACACCCTTGTATATGCATGTCTTTGTACTTTCCTAATTGTGTCTACAGAAATAACTAGCAGTGAAATTGATGATAGAAAATCATATGCAATAAAAGTTAGATTCTATCAGCAAACTGACCTCCAAAAACGGTGTCAATTTGTCTAATCTTTGCCAGTCTTATAGACAAAAATTAACATCTCATTTTGACTTCTATTTCCTTCACTGTAAGTGAAGTTAAAGAGAATTGAGTGTAGGATACAAGTGAACTTAACCAATCATCTCAGGAACTTTCTTGTTAACATTTGAGTTAATTAGGCTGTCCTGTATCCAAAGAATTTTTCATTTATGAGCTTGGAAACATTGCATCTTTGAACCTCTTCAGAAAAAAAATATAGCAAGTTTCTTTTAAAGAAAACAGATAATAATTTAAATACATCAGAGCATACGGCTTCAGGCATCTTGTCATTTTTCTAAGATGTTTATAATCTCGAAAAAAAGTATTTGGGAAAAAGTCATCCTTTCCAATGTGGTTCTATCATTATAAGTAATTGCCAAAAGCTTTTTCAAAAAAATTAAAAGTCAGGAATCTCAGGCTTTCTTCTCTGTCACCAAACAAATCAGTGACCTTATGCAATGATTTCACCTCTTTAGGTCTCAGGTATCACCTCCCAAACATGAACGATATTGAAGAGATGTTCTGTGAAGTTGTAGCAAGCTTACATGTGGTGATGATTTGCATTCTCAGAAGGTAGCTTTGGTAGGTCCTTATTGACAGAGGTCCCACCCAGCCTGGCACTGGCCTAACTTGGTCAGATGTAAACAATCCATTTTTATTTTGGTAACATTAAATAATATAAACTGGAGATATATATCTTTTATTTTTATGTGTGAGAGGGCTTGTGTGTGTTTATGCCTTTTTCCGTTTATTCATTTTTGGAGCATTTATTGAGCACCTTCTCTCTTGTAGGCTAGTGTGGGAAATACAAGGCTGAACACAAGGAAAATTTCTTTCCTCAAGGAGCTCAATGTCTAGTAGAAAATGCACAAATAGGCAAGCAGGTGTTATCTGAAAGAAGTCTGTACTTAAGTAATGCCATGTCTTTCTAAATTCGCATTTGAATTAGATGGCATTTTCTTCCCTCCATTTTGCTGCACAAGTGAAAATGATAAACGGCTGGAGCAAGCAAAAAATGTCTTTTGAAAATAAAACCAAATATTTGGGCCTCCTTCAGAGGAACATTATCTACTTTAAATGATAAATTCTAACATTTCCTTTAACTCTTGAAATATAATTTTCAGCAACCAGGAAAGAACACAGTATATTTAAAATGCAGATATGGTTGTTTTGTACTAATAAGTCAGAGAAAGACCGGATATAGTATAGGATAAGTTTCAGGGTCTGGGATGATCAATAGAAGACTCATGTGGGTAGGCAAAACACCACCTCTTGGGGCACCCACTTCCCTTGATGCCGACGGCCAGCTTCATGGGTCCCAGCAGGTACACAGAGGCTAACATTGCACAACCCAGACTATCAGCGTCCCAGGATGTTGGAACTTGGCAACTGGGAAGTCATGTCAAGCATAACAGGAGCCCAGCCCTAAGTCTAGGATAAAGTTGAACTTTAGCTGCTGGAAAGGAAATTAGAAACTTACCTAGAAAAATAGATTGTACATGGCAGTTGATAACACAGAAAACAAAGATCAAAGGAGAAACTCAGTTTTGTGACGTGGTACAGTGATTTTCAAACTTTAGCATGTTCAGAGTCACCAGGAAGGCTTGTTAAAACTCAGAATGCTGGACCCCAGGATGTCTGATTCAGTAGTTTGGGGTGGAGCCTAGAATTTTCTTTTCTACCAAGTTCCCAAGTGATACTGATGCTTCTGGTCCAGGGACCACACTTGAGAAACATTGACAGAATAGACCAAGAACTCAACTCAGGCTCAGCATCTCAGATGTAAAAACCTTATTTTAGGAATGAGGACTCCGAAAGGAAGAATACTATGGAAGCCTGTGGTTTTTGCCCCAGCTGTGTCCTGGTCTGGTGAACAGTAAGTGGGGAGAGAAAGTAAGATGAGAATTCACAGGTTATTGAGACAGAATTAAAAAATAAGTGGAGAGTGGCTCGGCACCTGTGGCTCAGCGGGCTAAGGCGCCAGCCACGTACACCTGAGCTGGCGGGTTCGAATCCAGCCTGGGCCCGCCAAACAACAATGATGACTGCAACCAAAAAATGGCCGGGCGTTGTGGCGGGCGCCTGCAGTCCCAGCTACTTGGGAGGCAGAGGCAAGAGACTTGCTTGAGCCCAGGAACTGGAGGTTGCTGTGAGCTGTGATGCCACAGTACTCTATCCAGAGTGACAGCTTGAGTCAATGTCACAAAAAAAAAAAAAAAAAAAAAAAAAGGTGGAGAGAGGGTGACAAGCAGGAGACATGATTGGTTTGGGAACAGATGTCATAAGGGATGGGGGTTATCAGTGATCCTAGTTGTAGGGAGCAGGGAGAGGCAGTGGCAGGGGGCTTGGACAGGAACTGGTCTTCCTGTCCACAGGTACTCATCACCCTCTCTCTGAACCAAGAGCTGCCGTTACATGCAAACGCATGCCTGCCCTTTCTGAATACTTAAAGAGTAGTTCTCTATCTAAATTATGCTCCAAACTGTTAGGTTTAACCCTATAAAAATTCCAATATTTAATAGCTCTCGACTTACAAAAAAGAAAAAACAGCAACCTACATACAACCTAATACAATATGACTATAGAATAAATGCAATATAAAATACAAACTGAAAATAAATGCAAAATCCTTTATATTTAACCCAGGTCTCTTCTTTTGTGAAATAAATTTAAAATGAGGAATCAACTCTTAGGTTTTCCATATTTAGATGTAAGAACTTTGAGGATTTTTCCATCACAAATTTTCCATCCTTGAAATCACTTTCACAGAACTGACTCTGATCTGCTGCCCCCTGCCGTCTGCTGAAGGAGCAACCTGATTTTAACTGTATTCAGGAGGCTAGAGCTATTCTTTAAAAAAAAAAAAAAAAAAAAATCAGTATTTTTAAACATGTCAGAATTATCCTTTGTTCTGAGTAATCCTTGCCAGTAATTTTCTCCATTAGAAGATTATTGAGACTTGGTGGTATAAGTCATTCTCATGTGAGCCCTACTAGTAGGACATTTCCTTTTGAGTATAACTTAACAGAGTTAAAAAGGGATAGAATTAACAGTTGGTCCCTCAGTAACTCACACTTGTGCCAGGGACAACAGCTTACAGATATCAGCCATCAGGCTAGGGAGAATGTAGGGAGCGGTAACAGCATAAAAGAGCTTCAAGCCTCCATCTTGATGATTTTGCTCAAGTGAGTTAGGATTTATTTTCCTTCCGTAAAAGGTGGGGTTTATGCACTGGTGGTTTTGCTCTCCATGTGATAAAATGGAAATAGTAGACCTTAACTCTAGTTTCTTGCCCTCAATTCTTCTTAAAAGGGATTGCTGGGTTTTTGTAAGAGTCACTGAGTTTGAGATCTAACACAAAACTATGCTGCTGGTGGTAACTAATGGTTGCTTGCAAGAAATGAAGAAAAATGCTTAAAATGCAATCCAGACTCATTTGGAGCACTGACATTGTAACTCAGATACACAACTGTTTAAATGCCATCCCCTCCCTATCTACCATTTGTTCTTAATAGTTTATTTTTAATTATTAACTGTATAAATTTAAGGGGTACAAGTTTAGTTTATGACATGGCTGATTTCGTTGTGGTGAAGTCTGCACTCTAGTGTAACCATATACACATTGTCCAAAGCCTGAGATGGGAAGGCCGTGTGTCCCCATGGTCCCTAGCCCTGCCCTAGTCCTCCACCCTCAGCCTTTTGTAGATGGCCCTTCTCTCCCCTAGAACAGTGAGCTTCACACAAACCAGAGGTCCAAAGGGAATGGTTCTCCCTGATGGGTCACAGGCCAAAACTTTGAGAATGGCTGTTCTGAAATTTTATTGAGAGTCTGTCTGCAATAAAGTAGGCTCTGGTCACACAGAATTACATAAGTCCATCAAAGTCTCACAGCCCAGTTTCCTGTAAGCGCATGTAGACTGGACTTGCTTGGCTACTACTGAAACAAACAAAAAAATGTTGTTTAAAACTTATTTCTTCCCATTCAAACTGCCAACTATTATGCCAGCCACAAGGGTACCTGCTACAATTTATAACTATTTCTCCTAAGATGAAGACCAAAAGCTTTAATTTGTCTCACAAGGTTACACAAACAATCCACACTGAAGGGCAGGTCTTTGGTTTTTGTTTGCTTGTTTTAATGGGTAGTTTCTTGTAGATTGATGATTTTAGAAACACAATAAAAATTATATGCCTAAGTAAATGAAATTTTTTAAAAAGTCATGCAAAATGCAAGCCTTAATTTTTTTTTTTCTTTTTTTTGAGACAAAGTCTCAACTCTGTTGCTGTGGTTGGAGTTCAGTGGCATCATCATAGTTCACTGCAACTTCAAACTCCTGGGCTCAAGTGATCTTCCTACTACAGCCTCTCCAGTAGCTGGGGCTACAGGTGTGCACTGCCATAAACCTAGCTAGTTTTTCTATTTTTAGTAGAGAGTGGAAGTCTCACTCTTTGCTCAGGCTAGTCTCAAACTCCTAAACTCAAGGAATCCTCTTGCCTCAGCCTCCATGAGTGCTAAGATTACCGATGTGAGCCACTGTGCCCGGCCCTAACTTCTTTACTAATTTTTTTATTATTAGATTTAAAAAACACAAAATTTTACTTCGTGAAATTGCTACAAAAACTTCTGCAACAAGTACTTCCAATTGTTGTATTTGCCTCATCCATAGCGTGGAAACAAACAGTTCACGGTCTGAAGCCCATGCCCCACACCTCAGTAATGAGTCTAGCCCCTGCCCACCTCTCCCCATTGCTCTTTTCAGGTGACACAGGCCTGCTTCCCCTTCTTAGAAAATGCCATCATTCTTGCCCTAAAAGGTCTTTACCCACTGCAGGGACAACAAACCTTCCCAGGCCTAGTTAACTGGGATCACCCTTCAGATCCTAAGTCCCACTTCTCTGTCTGAGGGCCGTCTGCGCTCTCATCAAAACCGTGTGAAGCTGACTGCCTCCCTAAGCCGTAAGCTCCATAAGAAGAGTATTGGCATCAGTCTTGTTCCCCAGTGATCCCAGAAACCTGAGACATGCTGCATGTTCAATAAATACTCGTCCAGTTGGTACAGAATTAAAGTACAACTTGAGTTCACGTAATTCAAACATCTCGTTTACAAATGAGAAAGCCGACCTACAGAGGGTTTAAGCAGTTTACCCAAAATGTCCAGACACATATACTCAAGACTAAATCCCAGATCTGCCAACTTCCACACCATTCTTTTTTTTCTCATACACATTCAAATGAGACATTATGCAGACATCATGAAAGCTGTTTCAGAGGACAAGCAATTCCGTGAGTTGAAGTCATTTTCAAAATTAGCCAAAAACTTTGCACAGTTCAACAAGATTTTATTTTATAATCCATCTAGTCATTCCACAGATAGGTACTGAACACCTACCATGAGGTGGACACTACTCCAACTAGGTGTAGCAGTTAAAGGATAAAGCCCAGGACTTGCTGAGCAGAGTCCCATTCTAACAGGAGAGACACCAGCAAGTATAGGGAAGAAACTCATAGCTGGCGACAAGACCTGTGAACCGAATAAGCCCAAAATAAAGGAATAAGAGGCCATGGGCTTACCCCTAATTTTTGGTATAATGTGGACAGGAGGCCTGTCTGAGGAGTAATATTTGAGTTGAGACCCAAATGTGAAAAGGAGTCACAAAGTTCTGGTAGAAGGCAGAAGGAACACCTTCTGAAAAGCCTTGAGGTCAGAATGAGTCAAGTTCCAAGAACAGCAAGTATGACTGAGCAGGAGGTGGGTCTGACTCAAGGATAAAAGGGAAAGTGGAAGCCAACCGTGCTGGTCGTGCCAAGAGCACCCACGTGATCTGATTTGCCTTTTCAGAAGACCACGCTGGTTGTTGAGGGGAATTCTGTGGGGCCAGGTGTGAACAGGACATCAGCAAGGGGCTAGCTACGTAGTCTGGGTGACAGATGAGAACAGAGGTTAGCTGTGGGGGTGGTGAGAAGTGATCAGACTCAAGGTTTATTGAACCCGCAGATAGGGTGAATGTTGAAGGTGAGGGAGGGAAAGGGGACTCTGGATAATTACTGATTTTTTGACTTGGGCAATTGAACAAACACCAATTAGTGCCCAAAATTGAAATGTTGGAAGACTCCGGAGGACTATTTGGAGGGTGAAGATTGACTTGAAATCAAGACTAAAGCCATGTGTGGAGGAAATAATACACAGAGTAGATACAGGGAGAAAACAAGCTTCAGTATGATCTATCACAAAGCCAGTGATTCTGACATGTTCTTTAATAATTTTATGTGCCTATATGTGGTGCTATAATTTAATTATGTGAATTAAATCAAGTAATTAGAACACTGATACTTGTATAGAATATTGGTATAGGTTATTTTTGTTTTTTGTTTTTGTTGTTTTTTGCCTAAAATCAAGATAATCTGACTAAATTTAGGGAGAATGAGTTAAAACTATTCCTTAAAAATATATAGCACTGTGTGTAAGGTTTTTTTATTACAGCAATTATTGTAATGACAAATGACAGGAAATAATCTAAACTGTTATCAGTAAGGTACTAGGTAAATATGTTGTTACAACTGAATATTATGCAGATATAATAGAAAGAATTCCTCATGCACTTGTAGGAAAACTTTTAGGAAATATCAAATAGTAAAAAAGCAAAGTACAGAATAACTATTACAATATGTTATCTCTTGTCATTGAGAGAATGAGAAAATTCAAATATATGGTATATGTCGTATATAAATTCAAATATATGGTATATGTAGTAAAGAAATTCTGGAAAATCACATAAGAAACAAGTCACATTGGTTATTTATGGCCGGACATGGTAAGAGGATATAGGTAGACAGAGAGGGAATAGGCTATGAGGAAGATTTTCCACTAGATACCTTTTCCATTTTTAAACCATGTCAGTACATGTATTTAAAAAAAAAAAAAAAAGAAAGGAAAAATCATGGTGGTATTTTCCAGGCTACTCCCTTAAGATGATTAACTGCCTCCAAATGGTCAGTTAAAGGATTATTACTTAGCAAAAGAATAACTTTGGTAAAGTAGTTACCATTTAAGCCGGTTAAACCTTGGCCGATAAGGATAGTTTTACATAATAAGTGGTTCTCAGTCCGATTTATCCATAGACCTGAAAGTACCAGGCAGTAAAAGGCCTGGGGCCAGGTTTAAATCATATGTTTATTGATTAAGTCATAAGATTAAGTCATGTGCTGGTTGATTAAGTTATGTGCCTATATAAGCCTTGTTGGAAGAAATAAATTTGCTGAAATGCCAAAAAAAAAAAAAATTAAATTAAGAAAAATAACATTAGGCAGAGTTTAAAGAATGACTAGAATTATTGTTGAAAACACAACTGTGCTGTCCATAAACACTTTTTTAAAGCTAAGTACTTCCTCTGAGGAAGGAGAGGATGAATTTCTAATGTGAAGTCTTCCCTGTACTGGACTTTCCAATCCTCACCTCTCAGATTCTGCACACAACCTTTCAACTTGGGTAAGAAAGAGCGTCAGAATTTCTACTAAGATATGAGTGATAAATAAATCATCTTCCCATATTTGCTGGGTTGCTTTCTTCTTTGCTAAGGGCTTTACAGCCTTTTTTCTTTTCTTCATTTATTCAACAGATATTGATATCTCTTATGTGCAGTGTACTACACTATATCCTGAAATATAAAATTAATCTAATTTTCTATTGATTCTCTTAATATATGTAAAGTATAGAATGCAAGGAAATAATTTCCTCTTTTCAGGTAAGAATATTCCCAAAGTCCTATAAGAGCATCACATGCATCTGTCAGTTAGGCTTAGCAGGTGAAATCCACTTGCTTTTGTTGGTTTTCTAGGTGATGATAAGGATCAGCTTCCACTTTTGGAGATGAGAGAGCTTGCCTCCTCTCACAGTGAGTGCTTGTCTACTGTGGGAAGAGTCTAAAGTGCTAATGCACTTTCAGCTTTGCTCTTAGGTTTAAAAACATTCATTAACTCATTTATTTATTTCAGAAACCTCAGTCTTATCCCAGAGCTGGGCATTGAGGGTAGGAGCGAGGGAGTTACGAAGATGACTCAGCTTTGGGCCCTGTCTCAAGAAGCTGAGGGGTGATGCACATCCATAAATAACTACAGTGCATGATAAAGATGATCAGGGCCTTAGGAGAGGTTCAGATAAAGATTTCTAAAGTACCCCAGAACTTTCTAGTCTCAGAGCAGCTTCTGTACCCAGTACACCCAGTGTGGCAGCCAAAGGACATTCCTTGATGTCTTTGAAATAGATACCTGAGGTTTCTCTATGTCTTTGAAATAGATACCTGAGTTAGCTTTGATATTCACTGCCTACATAATGATGATTTCACCTTATCGGAAACAAATTTAGCTCCATTTTGTCCTGCAAGTAAACAAGATCAATAACTTCCATTAGCCCAGTCACATAGATGAAAAACAGCTAAAACCTCATTAAAATTAATAGCTAATATTTTTAAAATCCTTACTGTCCTTACTTGGCTTTTTAAACATTGCTTCATTTAGTCCTTACGTCAAACTTACAAGTTAGACCATTATTACTGTGCTCATTGTACAGATGAGAAGATGGAGGCATGAAGAGATTATCTGCAGTCACATAGTTACTAAGTGGTAGGGCTAAAAAGTTGAATTCAGATCTATCTGATTGTAGAATCCATGACCTTCACCACTGTACGAGTGATTGTCTAACTATACCATGCATCAGAATCCCCAGAAGGGATCTTGAAACACAGCTTAATAATTCCAACCCCAGACGCTCTGAGTGGGTTGAGAGTGGGGGATCCAACAAGTTCTCAGGTGACGCTGATGTGGGGTTGCTGGCACAGGTCCTGCACTTTGAGAAAACCTGTACTTGGCCTCACAGCAATCAGACATAGTTTTTTTCCAGTGTTCTTAGGAAGAATTTAAACCGAATCTCACTGGATAAATATGTATGCCAATTCTCCTTTATTGGAATAATCAAGAATTCACTTGAAGTCTTTGAGCAGATTGATTCACAGAAAATTTAAAGCAAATACCAATATATTAAATTTCCCAATTAAATAATTCATTTCCTATGAAATGAATAAGGAATTCTTTTGCGTTAAACGCAGGGCTGATCTTCCTATATGAATTGTGAAAATTTTTTTAATTGGTTGAATAGCATTCTGATCATAGCTTATAGCAGTTTCAGTGGCTATGTGACTATTTTGTCCTTCAGACAGACATAGGATAAGAGAACAAACTCAAAGGAGGGAAGCACTCAAATTCTAGGCAACCCTGGACAATGATAGAAAAGTTTTCCTGGCATATCTGAATAAAGGGAGAGTGTTTGTCTTACATTTTGCTGTTGTTTTTTCCTGTAGCACCCTGTGCTTTCTCCTTGATGTCATTTATTATGCTTGAAATTACCTGTGTGATGTCTCTCATCTCTTCCAAATCCTAGCTTCATGAGGACCATGTCTGTTTGTCTCCCCAGCCTGGTATGGTGCCCAGCAGTGTTTGTTAACTGCCTGATTTACTGCTCTGTAACCCATCACCTTACAGGCAACAAAGCACAATCACAACAGTTACAGATCTGTCTGTCTCGTTCCATAGAGGACTTTTTACAGAGTGTACATGTTGTGGGTAGAGGAGAGAGAATTCTGTGAATGCTCCACAAAACAGAGGCAGTGTATTTTGTTTCCCTTCCCCTAAGCCTTTTCTTAAAGTGCATGTCTGAGATGCCTTCTTCCTACTAAAAGATTTCTGGGTTGGAATACAAAGAAAACACACATTGCTTATAAGACACTAGAGTTCAGTGAGGCAAAAAATAAAAGCATCTTAAGAATCCAATCCAGCTGTGTGGATATTTCCTACCAAAAGGTGTATGAGTTGGAGTAGTAGGAGATGTGTATCCATAGGCACAGATGGGTGTGGGCGGACTCAGGAGGAGCCAGTGTCTGTGCTCATTGTCACGCTCCGCATGAGAGCACGTGGAGTTGTCTCTGCCCTTGGACCACAAGGGAGAATATGCTGCCTGAGTCATCTCAGATTCTCAGATCACAGATTCTTGTTACTCCCATCGCTGTTGAGATGACACTTGAAGGGCTCCAAAGTAATTATAAAGATCAAGGGGTCAGTCATGAAAAACTTCAGATCAACTCCAAATGGATAATGGAACAGAATACATGTGTAATTTAGTTCAAATATGAGTTGCCACCATCAGCAAGATGAGTACTGCCTGGCAGACTGATACCTTAAGGAAGAGCCTTTATTCTGAGAGTTTCCAAAGCTCATATTTGATAGAAATGATGTTTGTTGTGTAATGCTCCAGTGTGAGGTTTGTGGCTAATGCAAAAAGACAAGAATACTGTTTGGCTGGTGGCTCACTGTATCTTTCTGCATTAGCCAATAACATCACCACTAGAGTCCTAAGGGGAATCATTCATTATCATGCCTGTCTTAAAGATACTTTTTTGACCTTCAGTCATTGTATTACCCAGTCCTATTTTTAGGGTAGTATCCCATAGGAGGGGAGATTTCTTTCTAGAAGAGCTGAACATCTCTTGAGATATTGATTTCTCTGCTGTCTTAAGGAAGCCAAAAATTGTATAAGTGATTAGGATTCAGTGTTCCTTGATAGTACTAAAGGGCTTAGAAAAATGGGACTTAGGGTATTTATTTTTGTACTAGACTTAGTTTGATCTACATATATTATACTAACATTGTATTCTCCTTTGACTTTAGACATATATATCATGTGTTTTCTTTATTTTAATAATTTTGAAAGCTAACATATTCATTTATGTAGCAAGGTGCAGATATGTTTATTCAAAATACTTTCTGAATATATATTAAGTGGCAAGAACTCTTTTAGGTCATAAAGAGTCTATAATAAACAAAACTGATATGATCCTTATATTCAAGGAGCTTAAGTCTGTGAAGACATGAAAAGTTTATTAAGGCATATCTAGTGAACACACACACACATATATTTATTCTCCCAATGATTTTAGGAAAATAGCTTAACCTCCTCAAGGCTATCTCCTTTTTATTTAATAAGACTAGATAATATCTTTATTTTGTGAGATTTTTATAAGGAGACCAAATGTATGACATATACCTGTCGCATAGAGAACACAGGTCCTGTTAACGTCAATCCCTTTTCCTATTTAAAACCATGATAATTTTTGTTAGAATGCTTCTGACTCAAACTCCGTGTCAGAAAAAAAAAAATGGATATTTCAGTTCCTCCATCATAACGAAGGGATAGATGTTCAAACACAAATTTTATCTTATAAAAAGCCCAACCTGACTCAGTCAAAAGGAGATGGAGAAGGAAAGGAGAGAAACTTACGTGAATTTCTCTTTAAAAAGAAAAGGATTAAGAAAGAAGCAGCCATCGAAAAGAGAAAAAGCTGGGAAGAGAGAGATGACAGGGTTTGTGAAAGTCCCACCCAGATCAGCACCTTGAGGCTCTCTTTGCTATCTGTTCTGTTTTGCCTCCAGGGAATAAATTTGGGAGCCGGGGACTTTGAGGGGCAGTTCCTTGTTCTTTATGCTGATGGACATATTGTCAGGTCTCTCTCTAGAGAGCTAAGAAAGGCAACACTAAACTATTTTAAGAAAGTAATTTGTTTTTCAGCTCTTTCTTTTCTCACTTTAAAATCAAGAGTCCAGTGAAAGTGCTTGGTAATCTTGCCTCTCCATTCATCACAAAAATATGATGCATGAATGTCCAGGCCATGAACCATGCTCGAGGCACAGCCACTATTCACCCAAGGGCAGTCCATCATACTTGCAGAGAAATCTCTCAAGAGGAAATAAACATTCTGCTAAATTCAGACCCTACAACAGTAAGTAGCCCAAAGAATGAATTCCGTCAAGTACACCTCAAGGGTTCCTGTGAATGATGGAACTCCATGATCATTTGCCAAATTACGAGATCTGTCCCCAAATAAGGAGTAAGTGAGTCTAGCTGGGAAAGATTTTCACAAGCCTGAAAACCAATTCCATGTAGCTTCTACATACTTATTATGTACCCCCAAAGAAGCAGCTTGCACTTTCTGTAGTAGGAAAATCTTCAGCTTCAGAGTTAGGCAAACCTGGACTCAAATCCCACAACTGCCACCTTAACTTCAGTATTGTTAAAGGAAGTGTTAGAATCTGCTTTGCTGGAGTGTTGATCTCCCACATGAAGAGTTTGGCAGTGTCTTGTTACTTTCCTGACCATGCTACTTCTTTTTAATGGTAACCCAATAAACAATCCAATGTGTAAAGCTATGTGAACATAGAATTTGCCGGTACTTGATCAGGCTCTGGTATCTGTGGAATGTGTTCTCAAACCATTGGGCAGACCTAGAGCTGGCAGGAGGTATAGAGTACACTGGAGAATTAAGTAGCACTTGAAGACTCTGAAATGCTCAAGTGTTTTCTTTCCTTTAGATCCTTCTTCTTCTCTACTGTCTGCAGGTATGTCTCACGAGTGCATACAGCCAACTGGAGAATATTGTTTGTATCATTTAAAAAATGTGACATCTCTTATCTTGCCCAAGAGAAAAAAGAGATGAGGGAGAAAGAGGGAAAAAAAGGAAGAAGAAGGAACTAATGGCTCTCAGATGCCCACAGGGTTCATTCCTTGTACTGAGTTCTTTATTTACAGCACCGATGCAATCATGGTGTACAATGTGCTGGTTTCATATACAATATGAAATATTTTCATCAAACTGGTTAACAGGGCCTTCATGACATTTTCTTAGTTTTTGTTTTAAGACCTTTATATTCTACATTTAGTAAGTTTCACCTGTACCCTTCTAAGATGCACCGTAGACGTGGTCCCACCAATTACCTCCTTCCACCCATCCTCCCTCCTCCCCTCCCCTACTATTTTCATTTTAATAGGTGAGAACAGAGAAGCTCAGAAAGGTGGACTTTCCCATTGCCACACCTGGGATTTACACTTAGACTTTTTGCCGTTTGGTCCAGAAGATCGTAGAAAGGAAGTTTTAGGCTCGGCACCTGTGGCTCAACAGGCTAAGGCGCCAGCCACATACCCCTGAGTTGGCGGGTTCGAATCCAGCCCGGGCCCGCCAAACAACAATGACGGCTGCAAC
>CAUYRH010141490.1:0-43286 GCA_963574655.1 Perodicticus potto
AGGTTGGTTTCAGCATGTACCTGCTTGATATTGGTGGTGGCTTTCCTGAATCTGAGAATGTGAAGCTTAAATTTGAAGAGATCACTGGTGTAATCAACCCAGCATTGGACAAGTACTTTCCATCAGACTCTGGAGTGAGAATCATAGCTGAGCTAGGCAGATATTATGTTGTATCAGCCTTCACACTTGCAGTTAATATCATTGCCAAAAAAATTGTATTAAAGGAACAGATAGGCTCTGATGATGAAGATGAGTCCAGTGAACAAACCTTTATGTATTACATAAATGATGGAGTATATGGATCGTTTAATTGCATCCTTTATGATCATGCTCATGTAAAGCCTCTTCTGCAAAAGAGACCTAAACCAGATGAGAAGTATTATTCATCCAGCATATGGGGACCAACATGTGATGGCCTTGACCGGATAGTTGAGTGCTGTGACCTGCCAGAAATGCATGTGGGTGACTGGATGCTCTTTGAAAATGTGGGTGCTTACACTGTAGCTGCTGCTTCTACTTTCAATGGATTCCAGAGGTTGACTTTCTACTATGTGATGTCAGGACCGACGTGGCAACTCGTGCAGTGAATCCTAAACCCCGACTACCTACCTGAAGTAGAAGAGCAGGATGTTGGCACTCTGCCTGTGTCTTGTGCTTGGGAAAGTGGAATGAAACATCACCCAGCAACTTGTGCTTCAGCTAGTATTAATGTGTAGATAATCATTCTGTAGCTGTTAACTGTGAGATTAGCTTGAATTAAGGGACTTGGGGGTACCATTTAACTTAATTATTGCTAGTTTTGAAATGTCTTTGGAAGAGTAGGGTTGGCACAGATGCAGCAATATGTAAGATTAGGAGATGGGGTCACATTTATCTGTGTTCCTCTGGAAACTATTTGAATATTTGTTTTATATGGATTTTTATTCACTTTTCAGACATGCTATGAAAGAGCACCCCTCCACTGCTCAGCAAATATTTGTAGCTTGTATAGTGGCAAAATAGGCCAAAAGCTTAGTGTTGTGACCTGTTTTAAGAATAAAATACCTTGAAATAAAAAAAAAGAAAAGAAAATGTGGATACAATTTACCAAATGGAACTGGCTGAACTGCAGAATTGTGACTCTGAAAGACACATTCAAGTCAAGCAGCCTTCCTAATTTCTAGGCATCTCTCCCCTCTGTTTCCTTGTATCCCATTACAGAAGCTATTAGTATTGTAACTGAGGCAGAGCAGTTTTTGAGAGACCACTCTCTGTGTCCTTCAGAGTTGCTGGCCTTCTGACAAGAAAGCCTGGGGGCCTAATCGCGGTCTCTGCATTTGGCTGACAGTGACAGGGGCCCGGACCCTCTCTGGTGACATTTGTACTGGACATTTTTATGTTCTTAAACATGTCGGGGTTTGATGCAAAGGTTGTAAAACTATAAATCCAGCCAAAAACCAAAATGATTTGTGTTTCTATGATTTTTGATAAGTGTGGTAAATCTAATAGGTATTATTGGTCTAATGATAATAGCTATTAATAAATCTTCTGAATTGTCAACAAAAACACCCATCTGTTTAAGTTTCTTGATTAGGTAAAACATGTAGACACATCTAAACAAAAATATGGGTCAGTAAATTAGAAGAAACACGACAAGTAAAGAGAAGCTCGGAAGCACACGAACGTGTGGTGTTTTGGTTTGGTCTTTAACCCTAGGTGTAGACACAATTTCTTCTGCTGATTTCCACGTCTGTGGAAGGGCACACGTGTACGGCACACACACCATGTGTTTCTAACTCACCCTTCCTGCCATGTGATATCACTGGTACCGGTAGGGACTCCAGCCTGTCCCAGAAGTCACTCACAGAGCTTACAGCGGACGCTTTAGTCTTCCCTTGGTTTGTCTGACTTTTCACACAGACATTGCAAAGGTTTTTTCCCTAAGCAGTTAATTTTTATATAGTAATTTTATGATAAACGAAATAGTTATTCAAATCCAAAGTGAATCTCAAAACAGTCTTAGTCTTTGGAAATACTGCACATACTCAAGTTTACACCCAAGTTGGAAAATGTTTTGAGACTATGTAGATTGTTTTTAAAACAGCTTAATCTAGATCCTTGGGTAAGAAGAAAACATGTTACAACTTTGTGGTATTGTTTGAGGAGCTAAAGGAACCTGCTGAAGGTTTCCCTCCTCACACACACTACAGTGAAGTGACACGTCCAGGGGCTCAAAGCGCGCCCCAAAGCCAAGGCCTCAGGAGCACAGTTTTCCGACCTCTCTGCCTTTTCTCCTCTTGGTCCCCAAGCAGCCATAGAAAGCAGAATTCCTCTTGCCCAGTTCCTCTCCAGGTCATAAAAGCCAGAACCCCTTTTCCTGAAAGCAAAGCCGTATTACCTGACCTGCCCGGCAGAGTCGCAACCCAGGGTTGGTAAGTCAGGGTCAGTCTGCAGGCACAGCCACACTGCTGCCTCTGCCTTACGACCGAGACGGCACTGCGTGTGGGAGAGAGGCGGCCCCTCTGAAGGACACGGCAGGTCTGCGGAATGAAGTGTCATGAAGCAGGTGAGTAGCCGTCCTGGAAACCGTGACAAGCGCCTCACGGAAAGCTTGGTGATATTGGAGAGACAGAGCCAGAGAGAGAGATGGGCCGTGCTTCTCCAGGACTGCGCGGTCGGGGCTCCTGAGGCACACACAGCCACGTGCCTGCACACACCCATGAACATGCGCGACACGCACACACACAGATACACTTGAGTGCACGTGCACACATCCACAGACATGAACGCACCCACACACGCGTGCACACGTACACGGGCACACACGCGGACATTACGGGACTTCGTTTTAAATTCCCAGGAGACGCAGAGGACACACTCCTTGGCCGCCCGGGCGTCTCCAGGGCTCTGCCCTCTGTGACCCACAGTCTGTTCCTGTGATGCGGCTCTGTGACTCGGAAGGGAATGAGCTGGTGACCCTCCGGGGCTTGACGGTTATAGTCCCTTTGGTAAGCTGAATGAACATATTCACGTTTGGTATTCAAATCCACACTGGCAGGCTCTGGTTGGCACTGCACGTTCTCTTCACAGGTCACGGCCAGACAAACCAGCAGCCCGTCTGCCTCGTCCTGTCCTCACACCTCACAACTCGGGCAGTGATCACACCCCCCAAGGGTGTGTAGGCCGCAGGTCCCCCACCTGCAGCAAACAAGGAAAACAGCTTTTAAATACCTGTAGGACAGGTGTCAGTGTGTTTTTGTAGGTCTGGCAGAACTTGGCTGTGACTCCTGCTTGTCTGGGGCTTTTCGTTGTTGGGAGACTTTCATCCCCCTTCAGTCTCGCTGCTGGTCGTGGTCTATTCAGGATGTCTGTTTCGTCCTCACTGAGGTCGTGTATTTCCCGGTGTCTGCAGGGGTTGTGTAGTTTTCATGGGTGACATTCTCTGTTTCTGTTTACTGGTTGTAGTGTTTCCTCTTTCATTTCCGATTGAGGTCATTTGAGTCCTTCCTATTCCTGGTGAATCTGCCTAGTGGTCTATCAACTTTGTTTATTTTTTCAAAGAATCCTTTTTTTGGTTCTGTTGGTCTTCTGTGTGGTTCTTCTGTTCCCCATTTCATTTAGTTCTGCTCTGGGCTCTGTTATTTCTTTTCTCCTGCTGCCTTTGTGTTTGACTTGCTCTTCCTCTTCTGCTTCCTTGAGATGTGACATTAGGTTGTTAATTTATGAGCTCTTTTTGTATTTACCTTGTTTATTAAAAGCTATACTCTGCTGATACAATAAAATTTAATGTGTACCTTATCATAAAAGAACAATTGCATAAATAATAATGTTGATTTCAAGTTTGATATGGTTCAAAGGTATCTGTAGAT
Organism: Perodicticus potto; assembly: GCA_963574655.1. Classification (NCBI taxonomy): domain Eukaryota; kingdom Metazoa; phylum Chordata; class Mammalia; order Primates; family Lorisidae; genus Perodicticus; species Perodicticus potto. The sequence goes on from CAUYRH010141490.1 coordinate 3,849, forward strand.
TTTCCCTTTTTAGTGAATTTAAAGTCAAAAATTATATTTTTACCTCCTTATTAGTATTTCTTTATTGTAATATCTGTGTAGAAATGGGGGGAAACCCACATATCCTATTAGCCAGCTCTATGGCCAAGCAACACACTGAATGTGCATTACTACTGGACTATGGGCAACCTTATTCCTTTCCAGATCACAAGTTATTTATTACCCTTCATTTTTAAATAAGTCTAAATGTGGATTATTCCCTAAGCTTCTCAGAAGGACATAGTACTTTTATTGATGGTGTCATTAAATCTCAAATTTGTTAGTATATGGCCTGTGGTTTATCGATACTCTCTCCACTGACATTCAGCAAAGTTCCTGACACCTTTGACACACTCAGCAAATGTTTGTCAACAGCTGACTCTGAGTGACCAGAGAAATGATGAAGAGATAAGTGAATAAATGGACAAATGAAGGGGTCCTTTCATTAAAGGTTAGGTTTAGCCATCTGCATACTATATGAAAAACTAGACACAAGGATGATGCTTTGAGTGTGTGTTAGGCACCTGCCCCGGGTCAGAGCTGCCTTCCTCATCTGCAGGTGGTGTTAGGTCCTGCCCTGGGTCAGAGCTGCCTTCCTGACCAGATCACAGGCTGGCCTGACAACCTGGACCTTGTCCACACCTCCCTACAGACTTTCTTGATACTCTCCTTAGCCTGGACTTTTGAGTGTCATCTCCCCCAGGTCTGACACAGCCCTTCACTGGGCTTTTCTGGGAAGCATCACAGGATAGGGATTAAGGGAGTGGACTCAGGAGGCGGCTGCCTGACCTGGCTCTACTACCTCCTAGCCGGATGACTTTGGGCAAGCTTTTAAGCCTGTTAGTGCCCTTATTTCCTCTGTATGGGAGGGATCACAGTAGCATTACTCTTGTGGGGTTATTACAAGAAGAGATCAGAATGGCACCTAGCACACTGTGAACTCTCTATAAATGTTTATTAAATAAATGTGAAACTCGCATGGCCTGGCTGACATTTGGGTGCTTTCAGACTCTGGCTGGAGAGGAGGGGCTGGGAGCCTCATCCCCCAGCATCTGCTGCCCCAGTGGGCAGCTCTCTGGACTGGATATCTGAGTCCTGGATGCATCTTGTGACAGACCAACATCCCTAGACTAGGAAAATTTCTACATATAAGACAAATGAGACAATTGCCATTCAAACACAATTTTCATGGGTTTTCCTTCTATATTTTTGATATATAAATATTAAAACTAATCAAAAGAAAGCAGAGAAGAACATCCTCTAAAAATATTAATTACTCAGGGTAATGAAATAGAGGAAGGCAGGAGAAACAGGCTCAGGCTAGGAATCAGCACATCTGGACTGGGTCACATATCACATGTTGTTGGGAAGAGTCATCCTTCCTGAAAGGATCATTAAATCTTTTCTGCCTGGAGCAAACTGTCCAGAAGCTGATTTGAGAGGCCTATCTCCTGAAGGCCCATGGCCTTTGGCAGCTGCTTGTTCATGGGTCATATTACACACCTGAGTCAGTCTCACTGTGGTGGCTGAAGCTTCAAATCACTTCTAATTGGATTTGTTGAAAACCTTTCTTTTTTCTGTTTAAGCCACGGTACCTGGAGTATAGATATGTTTCATTTCCTGTGAGCTATTAATGAGGATAATGTTCTTCCTTAAAGTTGAAAAGGAAGCATTATCTTAAATAAGCACCCTTAAGAAATTTCATGGAACTATTATGCCCCAGAGATAGGGCCCAGTAATTTCATTGTAGAAGAAATATCTCCAGACATTAATAGATAGGGCTCATGTGCTTTAATCACCATGTGTGTGCACTGGAAAATGCCAGAAACAAAACTAGCATTTAAGAAAGAACCGTCATCCATCAGAACCCAGAAGCCAGAGCTACAGCACTTGCCAGTGATGACACTGATTGAGTCCAGACACTGATCAAGTCCAGACACTGACCATGTCCACACTGACCACATCCAGCAGCCGGACTGTGCAGGGACAGCATGAGACCTTGGCAGCTGACTGTGCAGGGACAGCGTGACACCTTGGCTTCATTGTGGTCTGTGAGATTCAGCCATGACACAGTTTCATTTTGAGCCTTGCTACTTGTAAGCTCTGTAAGCTCAGGAGAGCTGCTGTAGGGTCAGGGTGACAAGGACTAATTCTTCGGTCTGGGTGAGAATGAAGTAAGACCATGTGAGAGAACCTCTCACCTCACACCCAATTCTAGCAGGTTCCCTTCCTACCCCACCTCCCACAGTTCCCTTCCATTCCCGCCCTCATGCTTGACCCTGAGAGCCTGTGGCTCCCTCTGACACGTGGCCTGGGCATTGGTGGCCCTTCATACGTGGCACCCAGGCTACAGGGGTATAGGTGAAAAGCGTATAAGTAAACCTTGAAATGGTTCCATTTTGTGAAGGCAAGTTTAGAGTCTTTTGTGAGTTAGAAAGGAAAAAATTCTTAACAGAACTCCATATGTGGCTTAGAACCTAATCATGTAAAAGTGATTTAGGGCTGAGCTTCGTGGGGGCAGGCCTGCAGGCAGTTACCTGTGTATCTCAGGATTTTCCAGACTACTCCCTAAAGATGATTAACTGCCTCCAGATGGTCAAACATTCAAACAGCTTGTTTCTCCAGAACCTTGTTTTGTGGTTTAGTTTTTGATTACTTAGCATAAGAATAACTTTAGTGATGTGGTTATCAGTTAATCCGGTTAAACCCTAGCCCATGAGGATAGCCTTACATAATGTTAGTAAAGTGGTTATCAGTTAATCTGGTTTATCCCTAGGCCTGTTAGTATCAGGCAGTAAGAGGCCTGGGGCCAAGGTTTAAGTCATATGTTTAGTGACTAAATTATGTGCCTATATAAACTTTGGTGGAAGAAATAAAGATTTGCCACTTGCCATGAGAGCATAAGTGGTCCCCCTTATTACTCAGATAATTTCATTGCAGGACTCATTCCTCTGTGTCACCGATCAATTGGGAGATTTTCATGCAACGTGGGGGGGGATCTGCTTTGTCTATCAACAGGCTTCATGAGGGCCTCCAAATGAGAAGAGGAGGCACAGGCTGAGAAGAAGGATTTGAAAGTCACATCACTGGTAAAGAACTCAATCCAGAATGTAAAAAGAGCTTTCAACAATCTGAACAATTTCTCATCAAGGAAGATACATGGATGACAAGTAAGTACATGGAAGGCGTTCAGTGCCACACAGACTGAACCGTGGCTGGATGTCACCGTGCATCTGGAAGTGTGGCTGAGATTAAAGAGATGGACCACACCAGGGGTCGGCAAGGATGTGGAGGAGCCAGACCCCACTGGTCTACAGCATGGTGGGAGGTAAACCAGCACAACCACCCTGGAAGACAGTTCTGCAGTTGCTGGAAAACAAAACCAAACATCTATCTGATGACCCACCATTCCTCTTCCACAGATATTTGTCCAAGAGCCACAAAACCATCTACGCCAAAGCTTGTAAACAAACAGGCATGGCAACTTTATTTGTGACGACTGCAAACTGGAGACACCCAAATGTTGGTCGGCACTACGGCTCGGCCCGGTGAGAGAAGGAGTTAGCTGTCAATAAACACCACATGAGGATTCAAATGCAACTTTGTGGAGCGAAAGAAACTAGGGAAAACCTGACTGCGTGCCGTGTGACTCCACTTATACAAAATGCTGGGAAAGCAAACCAATCCGTGTGACCGTGAGCGCAGAGCTGGGGTTGCCAGGGGTGGAGGGTGTGGGCCGGGAGGACAGACCACATAGGGCCACCAGGAGACTTTGATTCAGGGGATGGCCTGGTGGTTGTGTGCCTGCTCCCAAACTTACAAAGTCAGACACATTCAGCATGTGATATCTGTTCCATGTCAGTTATACCTCAACAAAGCTGTTACATTTTTTTTAAAGGTAAAAAGAAGACTCTGGAGCCTGTAGGTCTGAGTGGTACATGAAGTATTCTCAATATTTAGAGCACTGTTTCGTTGGGTTATAAAAAGGCGATTTTTTTTTTTTAAGAACAGCTGGAGACTTTTTTTCCTGTCTGTTCAGGCTCCTCATGATCTGTTGCTTACTTGCTCAGGGCCCGTTTAAGCCCCCAGCAACCCTCCGGGAACACGGCCACTCTGCAGACCAGGCTCAATGGGCCTATCCATTTTAACAACCAAGGAAAATCAAGCTGGGACAATTTTTAAGGTATCTTGCACCTCTTATCTAAAAGTATTTTTAATTTACTTTATTGCAGACATGCTAAAGAACTTTTTTTTTTAATTTTGAGTTTTACTTTTTGCAGTTTTGGCCAGGGCGGGGCTTGAACCCACCACCCCCAGTATATGGGGCTGGCACCCTACTCCTTAAGCCACAGGTGCTGCCCCGAAAGAATTATTTTTATTCTAAGTTTTAACTTAACATTTTGTCATGAGCAGTCTCTCACATAAACTCGCCTTCATAATTACCTTTCTAAAATTTAAAACTAAAGTAACCATATCGCAGAATGTTCGGAAAAGAAACAGTCATGCATGCTCCCGTCACCAGACACAGTGACCATTTTGGCATGCTTCCTTTCTTTTTTCCAACGTTTTTTTGGTGGGGTTTGTAATCACAATGTAGCAGTGCCCTATTTTATACTCTTTAAACATTATTTATTTTCTTATTTATTTGTATGCTCTTACTTGGGCCAGAAAGGATTAAAGGAGCTTATTAAATTATATAAATTCAGTAAAATGTACGGCAGACCTCAGCTGGGGCCTCCTGTTCCTCAGACATTTCTGTAACTTAACGGGGCACCCAGACCCCCAGCAGTTGAGACCTTTCCCACACGTGGGGAATGCTGACTTCTCTGACTGACTTGGGCTCTTTTCACAGCCTCTTTGTCTGCCTGACAGTGACAACTGGCTCCCCAAATCTCACCCACATCGATCCAGGTGATCAACCTCACTTTCATCAGCTACCCCCGCACCTCCAATGGATAAACGATATAAATAAAACCTACTGTAAGCAGGCACCATGTGACTCTGCGCCCTTTGCTAGAGGTTTGGAGACCCCATCTCCTGTCTCCAGCTCTCCAGCTCAGCTGCTGACATAAAAAACTCTTCCCCTGAGCTGAGGCAGCAACAATCCTGTGCTCTCTCAGGCCCTTGGGACTAAGTTTCCTCCCAAAGCGACTTATGCAAGGGCAGGTTTTCTCTTATAAGAATTCTCCATTTTTAAAGGGTGAGAAAAGAAAAATATTTTTGGATCTCTGCATTAAAATAAGGGGGTGAGAGGAAAATGGGAGCAGAGAGAAGGATGTGGGTGATGCCCCTGACACCCAGCTGGGCAGCCTGTGCAGTGGACACCGCTGGGAGGGCGCAGGAAGGGCGCAGGAAGGGCGCAGGCCACCACACTACACAATGGGAGAACCCGGCACCTTCTCAGCTGGGAAGGCTGTCAGGCAGAAGACAGAGGAGTGGAAGTGACACCAGAGTCACAAGTCACGGACCTATGGGGAGAGTGGCCCCGACTGACATGAGATAAGGAGCTCAAAAGTGACATGTTTATCTCTGCAGGGAAGGGGAGGCTGAATGTGCATTGCTGGACCTGTAGACACGGGGAGGGCATTGAATGGACTTGACTCCTGGCTGCCTGGGAACACCCTGGTTCTATAGTGAGGGACTTTAGAATGACACGGTCACTGTCCAGTCAGTCCAGAGAGAAGGGAGATGAGATGAATCAAAAAGCACTTTGGGTGGAGGTCAGGTGACGGTGGGGCAGGGAAACGGAGGGCACACCCACCCACGAATTCTAAGCGTCTGAATTTGGGCTTTTCTGCTCTGGTGAAGTTCTGCCTGTCTGAGTGCTGGTGATGTTTTGTGATGGGGAAGCATCGTGTGCGGATGAAAAACGATTCTCTGCTACTGCTGCTGCTTGCTGTGTCACCATGGCAACCAGTTTCATCAGCCAGGAGGGAGAGTTTCACCAGGCAGACAGCCTGTGTCAGACGGTTGTGATCTGCAGGGGAAATATTTACCGTTCTGCCAGGGAGGCCGTGCCAGGTGGTAATTCAGTAGCACAGCTGATTAATTCCATTTCCAGGATTTCTAAAGAGCATATTCCTTATTGAGTCCAAGTAACACCATGTTTGACCACAGCAAAACCCTGCAGGATGTAGGGCTCATGGTGATGGGGGGTAGTTTATATTTTTTTATTTTAAGTCTGTTAATGGTGAAATTAGTTTTTCCCCTTGGGGGTTTAAATCAAACCAAACAACTAAAATTATTGTGTGAGGCAGACTATGCCATCCCCAGCAGAACTCAGCAGTTCCTTCTTCCCCAGTGAGAAAGGCCTGGTGACGAATGGGCCTCCTGCTGAGCGCATGGTGGGGAGGCTGGTTTAGTCACCAAGCTCAGAGCTGTCACTTCCTCCCCATCTGATCAGCATTTTCTTGAGACTTTTGTCACAGCCCAAGGCTGAGTTCCCTTTTCCTCCCCTCTGCCTCCTTCCTCCAGCCCCTCCTCCCTCTATGGCCCCCTCCTCAGGAAGGAACCAGGCTGTGGTGCAGCCCCCGCTGCAGCTTCCCAAACCTGTTCCTTACACCATCTATAAAGAAGCTGAAGTTGTGATCTTAGAGATTTGTACTATGCAAACAAAACTTTTTTTTTCTTTTTTTTTTTTTGAGCCAGAGTCTCACTATGTCACACTTGGAAGAGTGCTGTGATGTCACAGTTCACAGCAACCTGAAACTCTTGGACTTAAGCGATTCTCTTGCCTCAGCCTCCCAAGTAGCTGGGACTATAGGTACCTGCCACAACACCTGGCTATTATTTATTTATTTTTTTTGCAGTTGTCATTGTTTAGCTGGCTTGGGGCCAGGTTCAAACCTGCCAGCCTCAGTGTATGTGGCTGGTACCATAACGACAGTGCTACAGGCACTGAGCCTGCAAACAAAATCTTTCATTCACTAGAATTTTACCCCCCTAGATGATGGGGGTAATTGTAAATAAATATTTTTCTCTGTTTGCTTGCAGTGTTAAAAAAAATGAGTTATTTTAGGCTTTTGCATGCTACTGCTTTTCTTGGCTTTTGAAATAGAGCACCTTTCCAGATTCCTGCAGTTACCATGTCTGGACATCTTGTTCTGCAGCAGAGGCAGAGAGAGGCAGAGACAGGCACAGAATACCCAAATCAGGTCCCCTCCCTTCCCTTCCAGTGTGAGACAGACTCTGATCTCAGATGAGTGTAACCCTGATTAATTCCATTTTTCATTCAAATGATTGTTTTACTTACTTTTCCCTCCATCCCCTGGTGGCATTTTCCTTTTTGAAAGCTAGTCTTGTGAATTAATCTTATTTGGGGGAACATTGTGTGTGGAGAGGGACTCGCAGGGGAGGTGGGGGAGGTGTTGATAATTCTTGCTGATTCTCAGCCCCATTTATGGAGCCTGCGGCACCCACTCTCAAGCACAGTTCTCCAGAGACTTGGTGCACAGAAGAAGCTTACAGTCATCAGCAAACCTTTAAAAACTTTCTCCCAAACTTTTATAATCAGCTCCATAAACAAACCTGCGATGACACCCATGTCTCTTCTCTGCAGCTTCCTTATGCTTTGGGTTCCCAGGCCTGCAGTGTGCAAGGGCCAGAACATTGTAATCATTCTGTTCCACTGACCCTTTTCAAGTTATCCCCAGAAACAGTAGACTCTCTGCAGGACCGCAACTCAAGAGCTGCCACCCACCTGCCTGTGAGCTCTGGTCCACTGGGGGGGTCAGTGTGGAAAATAGGTCCAAGTATTTCCTGTAGAGCAGGTCTTCTTGTGAATTTCCTCAGTGTTTGCATATCAGTAAAACATTTGAATTCTCCATTGAGTTTGAAGCTTAGTTTAGCAGGATACAGAATTTTGGGCTAAAAATTGTTTTATTTAAGAAGGTTAAAAGTAGATGGCCATTCTCTTCTGGCTTGGAAAGTTTCAGCTGAAGTCTGCTGTCACCCTTACGGATCTGCCCCCATAGATCAGCCATGCTTACTCCTGGCTGTTTGCAGAATTTTTTCTTTTGTCTTGACATTGGACAGGTTCATTACAATGTGTCTTGGAGATGCTCTGCTTGTGTGAGATGACCCAGGGTTTGATATCCCTCTAGAACGGTGGTTCTCAACCTGTGGGTTGCAACCCACAGGAACTGTATTAAAGAGTCACGGCATTAGGAAGGTTGAGAACCATTGCTCTAGGAGTGTTTAGGGATCTTTAGAGAAACTAGGGAAGTTTTCATTTATGATAGTCTCTAGTAGGGCTTCCATTCCTTCAGGGCATTCTTCTTCTTCTTCAGGGATACCTATAATTTGTATGTTTGAACATTTTGTGAAGTCCTATAATTCTCTGAGCAAACATTGTGCTTTCTCTCTCTTCTTTTCAGCCTAACTATGTGGGTTAGCTCAAGAGCTTTATCCTGTAGCTCTGAGATTATTTCTTCTCCATGGTCTAATCTGCTTTTGACACTTTCTAGTGCATGTTTAATTTTCCTGATTAACTCTATTTCCTTAAGCTCCTCTGTATTCTTTCCATAGTGTTCATTTCTGTTATCCATTTTTTGGTTCTGTTTTTCTACTTTCTTGTCAATTCCCTTTATTGCCTTTACTATCTATATTTTAAATATCCTTTATGTCATTTCCATTAACTCTTTATAGGTGGAGTTGTCTCCATTGTCTGCCTCATAGTCCCTTGGTGGGAATTACTCTGTTCTGGGCTTTCATGTTACCGTAATTTTTCTGTTGGTTCCTCCTCATGTGTTTTCTCCTTATTCACTTCCTTCTCACTGCCTCCTTTGCTTTAAATCACCTTGTCTCAGAGCTTAGGCATTGAAGTGGTCTTGAGGTATAAGGCCAAAAGGAAGAGAAGGGTAAAAAAGTGGGAAGGAAGAAAGAAGAGAAAAAGAAAAAAAGAAGAGGGTGAAAGAAAATAATTGAATAAAAGTAGAGAGGACAGAAAGAGAGAAATTTAGTGACAGGTGAAATGGTGTTGTTTGGTAGGATGCTATGGCCATACCAGCAACTCTAGGACTTTGAGAGTCCAGGCTTGGTAGGTCCTTCAAGTCAGGAGTTCCTTACCAAGAGAGAGCTCCTAAAAAAGAAAGATATATATATATGTTTGTGTGTGTGTTTGTGTGTGTGTAAAACTATATATACATATTCACATATATTGCAATATATCACCTGAACACCAGTTGGTGATATGGTGTTGGGACACAGAGAACCCACTGTTGCTGTGAAAAATTGGGGCCAGAAGCCACTCTTTAGTTGCAGAGGAAGAGGTTGGGTCCTGTCTTCCTGACTTACTTGCCCTCAATCAGGGCTTGGTTGCTTCAGCAGCATTCAGTACCCATGGGATTGGGGTTCTGAAGCTCTTTCCAGATTCCTTAGGAGGCACTTCTCCCAGTGTCCTCTGACAACAATTCCCAAGGGGCTCAGCTCACCCCAAGTGTGGATGCCCAAGCTTAGCATTTACACCATAACCAGATGTGCACTAGGACCCTGTGGACTATTTCTCCCACATGATCTTCGCACAATGACCCTGCTAGCAGCCGAGCTGATGGGTGATCCACCCTACTTGGTATTCAATTCCAGCCACTGGATGCTGTTTGAGTCCATCCACTCCTTTAAGCCTTCCAAGGCAGCTCCAGTGAACGGTTTAGCCCAAAATCAAAAAACTGCAGGAGAACCCCTTCCTGCCCCAGTGCTCTATGGGTGGGCTGGCTGGCAGGTCCCTGCCCCTTCCCCAGCATTTTCCTTCTGTACTGGTTTTCCTCAGCTCCAGACCTCTTTGCTGGCTTCAGTAGTCCACCATTGCTTCACTATGCTCCCAGATTGATGTTCCTGGGTAGGTTCCCCCAGCTAGAAATGGCTGGAGTTTTCTTTCCCCTGCCTCATTGTGAGTGGCTAATAGGGAGATGTTTCTAGTCTGCCATCTTGCTCCACCTCCCCTACCTTTTTCTTTTTTGAGAAGAATAATGACTAACTCAGAACTTAAAAAATTATATATGTTTGGCATAGTAGGAATTTTCACTCTGAATTTTTTTGAGTTATGATTGGCATACAAATATTTAAATGCACAGCATGAGGGGTTTAGAGATAAGCAGATACCCATGAAATCATTACTACAATCTATGCAAATACTTTATCATTTCAAAAGTAATTTACCATCATCTCCTACCCTTTTCATATTGTGTGAGTGTGTGGGTATACGACATGAGCACTTAATGTAAGAGCTAGCCTTTGAGCAAAATTTTAAGTATACGATACAGTTTGGTTACCTACAGGTGCTGTGCTGTACAGTGGATCTCTAGCTCTTATTCATCTTGTACTAACAAAACTTTGCACCTTTAACAAATACCTTCCTGTCTCTCTGGTTCCTCTCAGCCCCTGACAGTCACTGTTATTTTCCTGGCCTTTATGAGCTTGGCTGTTTTAGATCCACCGTATGGTGGTATCACGTAGTGTTTGACTTTTTACGTTTGACTCATTTCACTTGGTGCAAAATCCTCAAGGTTCATCCATATTGTTGCAAATAGTTGAATTTCTTTCTTTTATAAAGCTGAATAATATTCCATTGTATGTTTAGCCCACATTTACTTTATTCATCTATTAGTGAATATTTAGGTTGCATCCATTCGTCTTAGTACATGTGTGCTTCTATAACAACATACCACAATCTAGGTAATTTGCAAGCAATGGAAATTTTTTTTTAAGTTTGGAGGATGAGAAGACCAAGGTCAATGCACTGACAGTTAATGCCTGGTGAGGGCTGCTATCTGCTTCCAAGATGGCGCCCTGTTTCTGCACCCTCCAGAGGGAACAAATGCCGTGCCCTCTCATGGCAGAAGGGATAGAAAGGCAAAAGAGAGACAGGCAGCTCTCTTGCACCTCATCATAAAGTCATTAATCCCATAATTCAATCTCTCTTAAGGCCCTACCTCATAAATCTATCACATCGGCAAGTAAGTTTCAATGTACGAATTTTGGAGACAACACACACATTCAAACCATAGCCTGTGTCTTGGCTATTTTGAATAATGCTACAATGCACATGGGTCCACAGGTGTCTCTTTTGACAGCCTAATTTCAATTCCTTTATATACTCAGAAGTAGAATTCCCTCTGCATTCTTTTTTATTTTGCAGTTGTTTTTTTTTTGGCTAGGGCTGGGTTTGAACCCTCCACTTCCAGCATATGAGGCTGGCACCCTACTCCTTTGAGCCACAGGTGCTACCCTACATTCTTAATTTATATCATTAATACCTATAGTTTCTTTCCGTTTCAACTGTCTGACTTAAAGTATTTTAGGAACTCTTTTATTTCCTTGCTAAGTGCAGACGCAGTGCTAGAAGGAACAATACTAAGATAATACAGATGAAGACAGTCTCTCTTTCTCAAGGAGCTTACACCAAAATAGGAGAGATAGGAAAGTCAGTAGACATCACAATGCGGTGTAATAAGGGATGACAGAGATGAGCCCAGGATTTAAGGGAAGACGTTCAAGGGCCTAGAGAGGTGGGAAGAAGTCAGGAAGTTCTCTCTCTTACACTGGTGTGTAAGGACCAGGTGGAGATTTCCCAGTCGGGGAGGGAAGGGATGAGCAAGGGCAGTCCAGACTGAGGAAATGGCAGTAAGGCAAAGAAAATACTGACAGATAGAACCATGATACACGTAAACGCAACATATTGAGAACCTGTCATGTGCCAGGTGTGTGCTACAAATTTTGATGTTATTCATAATTTGAAACTTACTAGGGCATGTCATTATTCTCTTTTACAGGTGAGGAAACAAAGGGTTAGTAGAAGTTAAGTCTTTTCTTCCTAGAAAGCCTCTCTTCACTCTTGATGCTTAGCATGTAACAAGGTCCGACAGTGATGGCTGACCTGCTTGGCCTGACTCCTAACTCACCTACTGGGGGGTCTCCTTCATGTCTCCTATGTGGCCTCAACATAGAATCAGACTGAAGAAGGGATTGGTGTTTCTGGTTGGCTCAATTCCTAGTAAATCCCAGTGATAATAAAGTGATTCCATAGGGACTCAAGTGTTTAGATATAAAAATAAGAACCTGAGATTGAGTTTGATGACTGATTTTTTTTTTTTTTTTGAGACAGAGTCTTACTATGTCACCCTAGTAGAGTGCTGTGGTGTCACAGCTCACAGCAACCTCAAACTCTTGGGCTTAAGCGATTCTCTTGTCTCAGCCTCCCAAGTAGGTGGGACTACAGGCACCCGCCATAACATCCAGCTATTTTTGTTGTTGTTGTTGTTGCAGTTGTCATTGATGTTTACCTGGCCTGGGTCAGTTTTGAACCCATCAGCCTCGGTGTATGTGGCTGGTGCTGTAACCACTGTGCTATGGGTGCCGAGCCGATGACTGAAAGTTTTGAAAATGTATTTTTTTCTGACATGTAAGAGGCCCAGGTCCAAAACCCAGCCTTTTGTGAATACCTTGTATGTCTGTCTATTTTATGATTGGAGAAGTGTAGGTTAGTGCTGGTGAGGTCAGGGTTGAAGCTTTTTTTTTTGAGACAGTCTTATTATGTCACCCTTGGTAGAGTGCTGTGGCATCACAGCTCACAGCAACCTCAAACTCTTGGGCTCAAGAGATTTTCTTGCCTCAACTTCCCTTGTAGTTGGGACTATAGGTGCCTGCCACATTGCCTGGCTATTTTTGTTGTTATTGTTGTTATTTGTTTGTTTAGCAGGCCCCAGGTTGGTTTCAAACCCACCATTCCTGGTGCATATGGCCAATGACCTAACCACTGAGCTATGGGCACTGAGCCAGGGGGGTAGAAGCTTTTGTGGGTGTTTCCTTCATAAGGAAATGAACCAAAATGCTAAAATAAATGAGTAGGACATTAGGCTTAGAAGTTTTAAATATACGTGTAATCAGGAAATAAACACCCAAATTATCATCTTCAAGTATAAAGCACAACTAGTGGAGTTCACTTTCAAAGCATGCTTGGCACCTGTATTCATAGGTCTCCTGCTGTGCAGCTGTATTGACAGCAAGGCCACCATGTGTCTTTCGAAACTGAATATAGTCTGATGGGTTTGGGATCTATTCAGTACCCTACAGAGACTGCTTTGGATTCTGTCCTTGAAGATACAGACATAGTGCAACAGACTATGTTGTATGTTTCTTTGTTTTTTGAGACAGGGTCTCACTCTGTTGCCCCAGGGAAAGTGCAGTGGCATCATCACAGCTCACAGTAACCTCTATCTCTAGGGCTCAAGTGATCTTCTTGCCTGAGCCTCCCAAGTAGCTGGACTATATGCCCCCATCACCATGCCTGGCTAACTTTTTCTATTTTTAGTAAAGATGGGGTCTCGCTTTGCTGAGTCTGGTCTTGAACTTCTGACCTTAATTGATCCTCCTGTCTTGGTCTCCCCAAGTGCTGGGATTACAGGTGGGAGCCACCATGCTCAGTTGAGACTATGTTTAAATGGAAGCCATTCCATTTCCTTAAAGTGTTTGAAATATATAAGCCCAGAATGAGTGTCTAGATTTTCTTATTCCCAACTGTGTTATTTATGCCTCATTTTTCATGTAGTCTGTGTAACTTGGGGCTGGGTACTAGGCTAGCTGTGGGCCACCATATTGGTTTCTAAGGATTAAAAGATAATTAACATCTGGCACCTGTCAAAAATGAAAGGGGTCCCAAACCTCTATTCCAGTAGGGCAGATGGTGTGGGACAGCATAAGAGGACGCAGCAGAGATCCCACAATTCGAGAGGTTTCCAAACCATTTCCCAGGGGTATCACTTGCCTGGTCTCTACAGTAAGGAGGGTTCTCTGGGAAGATAAGTAGAAGGAGATTCTGGGAAGGGAGACTTTTTTTTTCTTTATCTGCTCCAATTACAGAGTTTATGTACTAAATCTTTATCAGTCGATTTTTAAGGGAGAGTTTGCCTCTCCCCAGTGGTCGGGGTTTGGATCACTTTGTGTCTCCGTAGGACCTTTGGAGGAGAGAACCCTTCCCTGGCATGAACCATGTGCCCACTGCATGTGCGCCCACCAGGATGCTCTCCCATGCACCTGCTCATCTCTCTGCCACCCAGCTGCAGCGACACCAGCTTACAGTTACGTGGTACCCCGTGTGTGTCACAAAAGCTCTAAGCTGAAGAACTGTCAGACTTGTACGGTGTCCCTGAGAAGGTGACTGCTGCATCAGGGAAGTTCAGCATTTGACAAAGTCAACCTAGAAATTCAATTGTAAGTAATTTACAGCAGCACTTGTAATTACCTTTTACCAGCAGCCTTCTTCAAAGCTCATGTGCTCTGTGAAGCAGGTGTTGAGTTTATCCGGTTTGCTGATACATCTGCAGAATTCAGTAAAGAGCCAGAACATAAGGCAGTTGGTAATGTTTGTTTTGATTTGTTCCATCATAGTGTCTAGCACTGCTGCTCAGTAATTGAAGAATGAATCACTCTTCTTTGGTCTGAGATATTCTTAATTAGCATTATTATTAGAGGTTTCAGTTCCATTTTTATTGTATTTCCAATCCCATTTTTATTACATTTTTACTCACCTAAATAATATTCTTCATGCCAACTATGGGCTTGGCCCATGGAGGGAATTTATGGAATGAATGAATGAGCAAACGATCTTGGGAAGGGTATTTCGTAACCAATGGGCAGCAATAATTTGGGAGCCTGAGACAATAATGAGGACCAAGGAGACAGGTGGGACCCCCTACTCAGCCCCCACTGACGGAGTCAGAGCAGGGACAAGAGGCCACCTCCCTCGGCAAGACGGCGGAGTCAAAGCAGCGGCTGCCAGTTTGTGCTGGAGAGCCCCCAGCTCATACGCCGGGGTTCCCATGGGAATATTTCAAGATAGACAAAGAATTAAATGCTTTTAAATTTTGTAATTCAAATATTAAATAAGGCACAACAGCATAATGGATAAGAACGGGGTTCTGGAACAGACTAGGTTCTAGGTAGGCAGACTGTGTGACCCTGAGCAAGTTATTCGCACTCTCTAGGCCTCAGTCTGCTCATCTGCTAAGTGGGGATGAAGATAGTAACAGTGCCTATCTCCTTCCTGTGGCTGTGATGGGAATGGAGTGAAGCAATCGTCAGAGGGTGCTTGTAACAGTGCATGACATTGAGTAAACGCCATATAAATCCGTTATGCAAAAACAAATTGGGAGAAGAAACATAAGAGTCTTACCACGTTTATTAACTTCCAAGGTCATCTATGCTGCTGCAGGTATTTTATATTTTGTGTTCTTCAGAGCGTGCAGAAATCCATGATCTGTACATGAGAGTTAGGGAAGTACGATTATTGATTTAAACCTTGCATCTGGTGTAGAATTAAGCCTCTCCTGCCCAGGGGGACATCTGGAATGCAGGGCGCAGTTGATTGCTCCTTGATGACTCATTTTCATCCTGCTTTTAACATCTGGGGGCGTATCCATTATAGCTCAGCAAAAAGTCTGTCCTCTAACCAGTGCCCCCAGCCCTGAGTCTGCCTCAGGTGCCGGAGGGAAGAAGTGGTTTTCAAACAGTGTAATTGCCATCTAAAGACACACATGGCTCAGTTTGTCTGATGGATGAGCTAGGTGACTTCACCTGGTCCTGGGAGGGAACTGACAGCTCCACAGAGAACTTTCCGTGAGCAGAGCCACCAACATGCCTCCGATTCTGAATTTTACCAGGCAACACGCTGCTTGCTGATGTATTCAAGTTGTTCCGAAGCATACTCCAAAGAGGATAAAATAAAGCCATTTCTCCTTCTGTTATGACAAAGTGCCTTACGAACTTTGTTTTTCTCTTATAAAGCAAGTATCTTACCAAGAATGAGCCCAGAGGGAATTATAACAAAACAAGAGGAAATGAGTAGAAACAAAATGATAGGGATGGTCGGATGGCTAAGAGGCAGGTTGGAGTAGGTGGGGTGTGCGGGCAGGGAAACGTCAGCATTTCCACTTGGCTTCGTTGCCTCTTTGATGCTAACACTCCATGTGTCCGGCAAGGTCTGGCGATGTTTGGTGTGGCCTTCCTGTTCTGATGCTGCAGGCTGCGGGCTTGGCTGCATTCTTTGAGGAGATTCAAAGAGCAATTTATAATGAAAACTCTTTCTTTTTTTTGAACTTATTTTTATTTTATTTTATTTTTTTATTGCTAGGGATTCATTGAGGGTACAAGAAACCAGGTTACACTGATTGCATTTGTTAGGTAAAGTCCCTTGAAAACTCCTTAATTTTAAATTTGAGAGCAATGTGTCCAGTTGGAATGACATCACCACATGGTTCTGAATCCCATCCCTTCATCCTCTTAATGCCCATCTAGATGACCTCTTCCTTGAGGACCACAACCCAGACCCTTGTGTGTGCGCATCTCAAAGGGGACTCGGGCAGGGCACCTGTCTACAGTTACAGACACTCCCAAGGAAGCAGGCAGGAATCCGCCTCCCAGGTTCGCTCTGCTGCGAATGAGCGCAGTCCTCCCTCTCCCTTCACCACACTCCTAACCGGTGGGGGCGGTGGGGACCTGCGTGAGTCAGGGACTTCCCAGTGACAAGCTTTACTCATGATTCCAAGGAGAGGCACAGGCTGAGTAGGGAGCAGAGCGGGACCACCCACGCAGGCGTCCAGGACCTCTCCAAAGGCCCAGGGGAACAGTGAGGTGTCAAAGCAAGGCATGCGGGTCAAACCACTCTTACCAAAGAGAGTATTTTTGGTCTTGAAGTCTGTCCATTTTGTGCCGGGCTGGTTACAGCTTCTGTGACTGACAGGGAGTGGACCCTGGAAAGCCAGAGACTTCAGGTTTGTTTCCCAGAAGCAATCCCAGTTAGAAGACAGATTAAGCTTTTCCTTACAGAAGGGCTCTCCCGCTAGCAATGTTCCGACCTGAGTCGGCAGGAGACCCATCCTCAGCATCTTTACAAGGAGATTAGAGCAGGTCCGACCTTCTTTATTTCTCAGAGCGCATCCTGCCCCCATAATGAGGAGGACAGGTTGTACACCTGCTGCCCCGGCCCCCCCTTCTTACAGAGTGAGCAGCGGCCCACGTGCCGCCCGGGTGAGTCTCGCTCCAGGGGGTCCACACGTAGAGCAAGCATCCGTACAGAGTCCACTCCCCTCAGTAAAGCGAAGACGCGCCGCATTATAAGGTCTCCCCAAACAGCAGACAGTGAACAACCGCTTTTCTATCTGAGCCGACTGCTTCTGCTTGGAGATTTGTTTTCCTCATTATGTATTGCCTGGCTTTCTTTTTTAAAAAAGCGTTTGAGTTCCCTAAGCAGCCACCATTTCTAGAGAGGAAAAAGCTCTGGAAGATGCTCTCGGGGGCACAGAGAAAAACGGACCTGACAACACACGAGCCATGGAGAACACCTGCAGTGTGTCCTGAGAGAGGACGTCCTTTGTAGCTAGCAAAAAGTATACAAATTTCCCGGAAAGCCTATTTGAGGCAAAACTTGTTCAAATCCTGAAGCGATACTCACTGGAGGGGCCCTCCATGGTACCACTTTTTATGTAACTCTGGAATTGGAAAATTCATTGTGAGGATTGGATGACTGAAGCTTTTTGTTCCCAAAACAGCATAAACAGATTCAAACCTCTCCTCGTATACACCTGCTGCCAGCCACAGCAGGCTCCTGCTGGCAAAGGTGGATATTGGAGGGTCACCTCAGGGTAGACATCTGAGAAACAAATGCCAAACAGATATTAAGGTACAGAAAGAATCACTGTATTTTATCGTATCTGCCGTCATATAAGATAAATGTAAATATCATTGCAGCAGCACTTAAAGTAGCAAAAAAGTCTGGAGCCTAACTAAATGTTCATCAATAAGGACATAGTTAAATAAATTGTGATATTTACTCAATGAAATATTACAGCCAATAACAGCTGGTACCTGGAGCCCGGCAGAGTGGCCTGCACCTCGCTATTTTGGAGGCAGGGCTGGGAGGGTCACCTGAGCCCTGAGTCCAGCCTGAGTGACACAGTGGGACCTATTTGGAAAAAAAAAGGTGATGCTCGTAAGATTATGAAATAAAATAGAAAATGCCCCATGTAGTGTAATTATGTGAAAAAAGTATACAAATTTACAGATACTACATGATGAGCATATAGTCAGCCATGTCTTATAAGAGTCCAAAAAAAAAATGCAATGTTAAGTGGAATTACCAGACACGGAGAGGCAAATGTCGCATATTCTCACTTACGCGTAAAAGAAACCAAACTCATGGAGATAGCGTAGAATGATGGCTACTGAGGGGTGGGAGAGGGGAGAAACAGGTGCAGTGGGGCAGAGGTAAGGGCAGATGACCGAGTGTTGACAGCACAACAGGACAAGTCCAGCATCACTTAGTGTGTATTGCAACATAACTAACAGAGTGGAACTGGTGGCTCCCAAGTGGTGGCCGGCTCCCACGGAACCTCGGCTGGTGGCATTTTGGGAGTTGCTGTTGGGTCAGTTTGTGTTTTTTTTTTTTTAAAGTCTTATTTATTTATTTTATTTATTTTTTTATTTTTATTTTTTTGAGACAGAGCCTCAAGTTGTCACCCTGGATAGAGTGCTGGGCATCACAGCTCACAGCAACCTCCAATTCCTGGGCTCAAGCAAGTCTCCTGCCTCCGCCTCCCAAGTAGCTGGGACTACAGGCGCCCGCCACAATGCCCGGCCATTTTTTTTTGGTTGCAGCCACCATTGTTGTTTGGCGGGCCCAGGCTGGATTTGAACCCGCCAGCTCAGGTGTACATGGCTGGCGCCTTAGCCTGTTGAGCCACAGGCGCTGAGCCGGGTCAGTTTGTGTTTTATGGTGGCAGAGCTGCCTGGGATGGTCACAGGCTGAAACCAGGGGACAAAGACCTGCCTGAGAAGATAGAGAGCACAGAGGTCCCTTGAGGAAAAGGTGCAGGATGGGAAAGGTGGCCTCCGAGAGCAGGTGGAGCCACCTAGGGCTGCAAGGCCTCATCCTCCCCTCTGCTGGGGTTGCCAGGCTAGCTTGCAGGTGTGCAGGAAAGGGGCATGGACACTGTGGGCCCCCCCACAGCTGTCGCTGCCAGGGTTTGGACTCAGCATCTTGCTCCACTTTGGAGTAATTCCCTCATGCCCTGTCTTGGCTGTGATACCATTTAAGGAATAGCAAGAGGCGAGGAGCTGGGGCGTGCTGGTCTCTCCTCTCCCAGTGCTGTCAGGGAGCTGCTGAGCTCACAGCGTGCAGCAGCAAACAGGCTGTCACCAGTGTCTCCAAAAGGCACCGGTTCAGTTCTCGGAGAAGCAGCGCGGGAGTGTGTGCCCAGGGCCACCCGTAATCGCTGGGGGCTGCGGCTTCTCCCGGTGCCCGCCTCTCTCCCGGGCAGCACAAAAAGAGCTCTCGCTGGTGCTGCCAGTGCCTCACAATGCTCCTGACTGAATGCCAAACACGAGCTAAAGTGTGTTAGATGTTCTGTCTGCCTGTGCGTATTTTGTGTGTGTGTGTGTGGGGGGTTCCTGCGCAATTCTGGAGGACTAATAGGATCCACAGGGAGAGGGGGGCTCCTTGCCTGGCAGTGGGGAGGAGGGCGGGCGGGTGTTACAAGAGGAGCCATGTCCATGTGGTGCCCCTGGCGCGGGGGCTGCTGCTGGTGTGGGGGCTCCATAGGGGCTTCTCGGCCCCGTGTGTGTGTTTCTCGGAAGAAAAAGGAAGGACTGGCGGGAAAGCAGTGTGCATATATGCCGAAATATCTATGCTAATTGAAAAGAGCAATAGTATAAAACCGAGAAAGAGCAAATGAATCCAATTTATGCCAAAGAGTGAGAAAAAAGATTATAGTAAGTGATAACCCTCAAACCATGTAAGAACAAGAGAACTACTTTCATTAGAGAGCAGGGAGAGGGTCGTGGTTAGAACAGGACCAGCTCCCCGTGTCTTAGAGGCCTTGGAATTTCCCCTCCTCACCCTGCCTCCTGTGTATTTTCTGAAACAGCTGAGCACAAGGAGGAAGCTGTTTTCTTGAAGTGCGTTGGCTTGCTGCTCTCTTGGATGGCTGCGGCGGGTAGAATATTGGGGTTGCTTGTGTGTGTGTACGAGAGAGAGAGAGACAGAGAGATTGCTTCTGCCTTTGATTTGGCAACTCGGTAGGTTACCCTAGTCTCTAAAGCAAATAATCAAGTTAAAGAGGCAACTGTGTCATGTATTTTAATCTGGAAGCAATGTCAATTTTTCTTTCTCATCATTTTCTTTAGTTGTTTCTGGCCTGGTTGGGCTCATTAAAAAGCAGCCAGGTTTTCCATGCCTAGACTCATCAGCTTTCAGGGACGCCTCCTTCTCTGCTTCCTGCTGGGCTGCTGGCACAGGCCCTAATCAACTGGAAAATAAACGAAGTTGAGCCCCTGTCTTCTGGATCCTGAGAGCTGCCCACCGTGCCCCCAGGAGGCCGAGTGAGAGCAGTGTCCCTGCCCAGTCTCCTCTCCACTGCTGCAGTGAGGCCTCTGTGTGTTCTCTCTGCTCACTGATTTCAAATTGTTCTTACTTACTCAGACGCTTGGGAACATTCTTGCTGTGTTTCATTGCTGTGTATATATTTTTTTCCATAAAAGACTTCTCAGCTAGATGGTCATGTTGAAGAAATGAAAGAAAATACATCTTGTGATTTCTTCTGTGCCCATTTGCGCTCCCCCCTACCCCGCCCCAGAGAGGTCCCCATCCCTGGAAGGGCCCAGGGCAGTGCAAAATACCACTGAATGGTTCAACGATTAAATTTTCAAAATTCCTTGGACTTTTTTCCTCCAGAAGTTCTCTTGATTTATTTTCTTATGCTTTTCCCCTAGTATCTTATTTCATCCATTTCCTCTTCAACTCTGTCTCCAATTTCTCTCTTTCTTTGGGTTCCTGTTCTCAATCTGTAAGCATGTTTAAGTCTCTTATCTGAAACAAATGAAGACAAAGCAAAAAGCCAAAACAACAACAACAACAACAAAAACCACATGGCCTTCCCCTGACTCGGCATCTTCTTGATTTGTCCAACATGTTTTCTCTGCCTACTACAGGCCGGCTGCTGTTCCTGGTGGCCACTCTCAACGAGCAGTGGGAGGACCCAGGTTGTAACTACAGGGCAGGCCAAGCTCCAGCTGGGAGCTGAGCCATTTGGTGCCTTTGTTAGGAGGCCTTCCATGGGTCCTCCTTGCAGGCTGCCACAGGGTGTGGGCTGGGTTTCGGGGCCCCTGCCCTTGACTGCCCTGGGCCTGCACAAAGGCAGACTCTAGCAGCCCCTCCCCAGCCTTCTTGGAAGAGTCAGCTGCAATTGTGTGACCTACTTCTTCACAGCAACCTGGCCCTCTGTGAGCATTTGACCTTCCGGCTGAGGCATGTAGGCCTCGGATGCCTCCCTGGGCCCTGCCTTCCCGTTCACTTCCTGTTCCTCCAGTTGCTCTTTCTGACATCAGCGTCTTCTCTCTCCTCTTCACGTTCCCAGGGCTCCCCCAGCGTCAACCACACCTCTGCACCTGTGAGCCCTGGGCATCCTCCCACCTCCATGTTCAAATTCCTGAGGACGGCTGCTCCGCATGTGAGCAGGGCAGTGGCACAACGGTCCCCAGAGCCTCGCCCACCTCTGGGGATTTGATGGTCTGCATTTACCTTCTTGAATTCTTTTTTTTTTTTTTAATTTACAGAGGTAAACTTTCTTTCCAATGAAAAAGTACATGGCAATTCGTTATTTGAACACTTGGTATAAGACACTGAAACCCCCATCTTATTTGGCACAGATACACTCAACATGCTACATTAAGTATAATCCATTTTATTTTTTCCCAAAGGACTGTTATTCTTTAGTCCTCAAGAACTCAACTCCTTACATGGGCTTTGGTGGAGGCCGAGGGGCAGCACCCACTGGTCTAAATCTGGGTGGAGGTGTTCGGTCCTTTCCGGCTTCCCGAGAGTGGTTCCTGACCGCCTCACTGTGAATAGCACAACTCACACAGTAATGTAGCTTCAGAGCTTGGGAAGCACATAGGTGTCAAAGACGCTCACTTCAGAAATGTCCCTCACAGCTGCGGCCTCCTGTATGTTCCGAATGACGCACTTCTTTATACTTGGTCAGTGCAGTTCATGCAGCCAATAGGTTGCACAGGGCCACGACCCTTTTTGGCATGACCATTGTTCCTTCTTTTCTTTATCATCTTCGAAGCAAGGATGCGAAAGCACCTTCTTGAATTCTTAAAAACTTTATCTTGGAGTTTAGAATTGGCGCTGTGGGTCTAACTACAGAACATTAGTCTATTCAATCAGCCCATGTGGCTGCCCAGCAAAATCCCTCAGAAGTCTGGGCTGGAGGGGAGAAAAATGGATTTGGAGTTGAACCGTCCTGTATTTAAATACCGGCTCTGTCAATGACTAGTATTGTGACCTTACAGATAGGGCGAATGGAACTTAACCTCAAGGCAGACTGTTGTCAATCTATATTAACACACGGCTGACATAGCCACACTTAACTCAGTCCATGCACTAAATTTCTGTGAGCTCAAAAGCTATTCTGGAATGAAATGGCAAGACATAAAGACGAGGAGGCTGTGTCTTTGCAGTTAATTTATTAATAAGAGCACACTCATTAAGTGTCCAGTGGGTGCGAAACATTCAGCTAGGACATATTACATATAATTAATTTTTAGCTTATGAAGGAATTAGAGAACACAGTGTAGGCTAAACTTTAAAACAGAGTAGAAACTGTCTGCCCTGATTGGGGGTCAGTTTTAGAGTGAGCGCTGGCGCGCAGCAGGGGCAGGGAGGAAGGCTTCCCGGAGGAGGCGGTATTGGAGACAGAGCGGGAGGGAAAGGAGATGCTGACGCTGAGGAAGGAAGGAGGAGCGCAGCCCGGGAAGACGTGGGCTGGTCGCCCTGGTGAGGACAGTGCTTCGCTGGACGCAGCAGTTTCAGATCCGGAAACTAAGAGTTGGTGACCATTCCACAAAGCTCCACGTGCCTGGCTCCGACTCGGACCCTCGACCCTCTGCCAAGAACCAGGCCCTGGGCGCTGGCACCTCAGGAGAGCGGCCTGTGCCCTGGGTGGCCGGGGGCTCTCACCACACTGACCACACGCGGGTCACATTCCCACCAGCAGGAAAGTCATCACCGAGGACTCAACGGGGTTACTCGGAATTAAACTGCCCGAGGCACCCACACAGGGGCCGTAGAGACGGTTTTCAGAACAATTTCACTTTGCGTGTATAGTGAGACTTCGCTCATGGAAACAAAACCAGCGACTCAGATGTCACTTCCAGGACCCCTTGGCTATGCGTCCCCGCTGCGGAGGGGTCTAACCGCGGCCAGGCGGACACCAGGCTTCCCGCCTCCGTTCATTCGTGCGTGACCTTGGCAGTTCACTTGACCTTCCTAAGCTGGTGTCTCACCTGTGGGACGGAAATGTTGGTGACACCGCCCTGATGAGGGGCCGCACGGTCCTGGCAGGTGTCCGGACACCAGGTGGGCGACCTGCTCTGGGCCCCTGGGGCCTTCGCTCCAGCTGGAGGCCACCTGCACCCCAAATTACCTCCCTGCCCGCGTCCTTTCTTGTCCGCAGCTGTCACTCTCACGTCCTTTTTTTCTTTTTTTTCTTTTTTCTGGCTTTGTTTTTATTACTAAGAATTGCCTTGGCTATACAGGCATTTTTCGGGTTTCATACAAAACAAAGATCTATTTTTTCCAGTTCTTCAAAGTATGATTATGGTATTTATTTTTTTAATTTTTATTTTTTATTAAATCGTAGCTGTGTCACGTCCTTTTCTTTTTTGTTACGTTCATTGCCTTTTTGCTAAAGTGCAAGCGCCAGAGGCGACGTCCCTAGTGCCCCGTCGGCTCCCGCGGAATCAGAGGGGACGCCAGGCCCGCTGGCCTGATGACCGCCGGCCGGTCCCTCCCCGGTTCTGCCTGGGGCCCCCCGACCGCCTGGGCGGGGGAGAAACTAAACTCGAGGCGGTGACCACGCTGCGCACCGCGAGGCCGGGCATTTTTGGCAAAGCCCCGAAGCCCCGCTCGCGGCAGAAGCCCACGCGCACCTGTTACCCGGCGTTGTCCGCAGGGACCGGCGCGGGGCCGGGAGGGCAGAGGACTCGGCTCGTTTCCCCCTCCCGGTCGCAGCCCGGCGGCGGCGAAGGTTGGGAGAGCCCCGCGCGCGCCCCCGCAGGTCGGGAGCGCGCGTCCCGCGTCGCCGCAGGTCCGGAGAGGCTCCCCCAGGCCGCGGCCGGCCGGGCAGGCGCGGCGCTCACGCACGCGGAGGAGCGGGGCCCGCCGAGCCCGCGGGCCCGAGGGCGCCAGCCGGTAACCGGGGCGGGCGCGGGCGGCTCGCTTGGGCTGGGGTCGGGGGTGGGAGAGGAGCTGCGGTTTGAGGGTGCCCGGGGGGAGAGCGTGGACCCCGCGTGGAGAAGCCTTGTTTGTCGCCTCCCCGGCCCGCTGACGCGCACCTGCCCCGGCCCGTGGGGCCTCCTCCCTCCGCGGGTCCCAGACGCCCAGACGCACCCTCGACCCCGAGAGAAAACTTTCCTCTCCTGCCCCGCGGCCACCGCGGTGTCCCGGACGGGGTCCCGCACGCCCGGGCGAAACGCGCTGGGCGCCGGCAGCGGGCAGGTGTCGGAGTGAGCGGGGTGGACGTTAATTCATTCTGTTTGGACGAGCAGCCAGCCTGCAGGTTATTTTACTGATTAGAAGGAAATTGCGGTCCCACAGCGTTTTCTATGACTTAACTCCCAGATGTTACTCTGCATTTAAGCTGAGACGGTGAAACAGTGGTGTTGCTTTTCTTTGTTTGTTTTTGAGATAGAATCTCCCTCTGACACCCAGGCTGCAGTGCCATGGCCTCAGCCCAGCTCACAGCAACCTCAAATTCCTAGGCTCCAGCCATCCTCCTGCCTCAGCCTCCCCAGCCACCATGCCTGCCTAGTTTTTCCTTCTGTTTTTAGTAGAGATGGGGTGGGGTGGGGGGGGTCTCTCTCTTGCTCAGGCTGGTCTGGAACTCCAGGTGCTGAGATTATAGGCCTGAATCACTGTGTGAAACACTGGTGTTCTGAAAGTAAAAGAACCCTGGGGGAAGTGTCTGTGCTACACCAGGGAAGAGAAAGGAAGTACTGACACATAAATTAACTCTTACAGGAGCCAAAAAGTGAGTGGTAGTATTTCCAGTTATGGGTGAAGAGAATTAAATAAACTTTCCTGACTATCCCCAGGGCTAATAGTGGGGTGTGGTGCACAGGTCAGGACGCTAGGACGGTAAGTTTGGTGTCCTTCAGGTGCATCACCTGGGGCAGGTCACCAAGAACAGGTGCCTGCAGGGTCAGGTGGGGAGAGCCAGTGGCGGCCATGAGCTGGTGTTCACAGCAAGGAGTTTTTCTGGAGCAGGGCCGGGGCAGCATGTGTGGAAGCTGAGAGGACACAGATGTGTGGTGGGCAGAGCTGCCCCCTATCTGGCTCTCTCTTCAGAGCCGGAAAGCCAGTCTGACCCTTTAAGAGGCCTGTAAAGGGGAACTGCAGTGGGGCTCAAAGCCTACCCTGTTGTGTGGGAAAACAGTGAAGGGGGCTACAGACACCTTTGCACAGATAGGATAGATGACAGCAGAGCCAGAAGAATTCAAAAGACAGAAACACTGAATCCTGGCAACATTCCAGAACAAATTCTTTAGAAGGTTATCTCACGACCCCCTAGGGCAGAAGACAGCTTGTGCTAAACTAACTTCTTTCTCTTTTCCAGCGATCTCCATGGCTAGACTGGGCTGTTTCCTATCCTCTGTCTTTCAAATGTGGGCTGTAACTCATGAGACTAATGGGCAGGTTATCTGGTTGCAATCAGTGGTTTTCAAAACATGGAATTCAGTGGAAAGTAAGAGAAAACACAGTGTACTGATTGCAGAAGTGAGGGCATTGTTTTCAAAAGCAATGTGTGTGTGTGAACATGTGTGTGCGTGTGCACGCGTGTGTTCGTGTGTGCCTGTATGTGTGTGAACATGTGTGCATGTACATGTGTGTTCGTGTGTGCCTGTATGTGTGTTCACGTGTGTGCATGTGCACTTGTGTGTTCGTGAGTGCATGTGTGTTTGTGTGCATGTGCACACATGTGTTTGTGCGTGTGCATGTATGTGTGTACATGTGTGCGTGTGCATGTGTGTTCGTGTGTGCATGTATGTGTATATGTGTGTGCATGTGCACGCATGTGTTCGTGTGGGCACATGTGTTTGTGTGTGCATGTATATGTGTGTACATGTGTGCATGTGCACGCATGTGTGTGTACACACGTGTTTATGTGTGTGCATGTATGTGTGTTCACGTGTGTGCATGTGCACGCGTGTGTTCGTGAGTGCATGTATGTTTGTGTGCATGTGCACACGTGTGTTTGTGCGTGTACATGTATGTGTGTACATGTGTGCATGTGCACTGTGTGTGTGCCTGTATGTGTGTATATGTGTGTGCATGTGCACGCATGTGTTCGTGTGGGCACACGTGTTTATGTGTGTGCGTGTATGTGTGTGCACGTGTCTGCATGTATGTGTGTGTGTGTGTTCTGTGTTGCTCATCCTGCTGGCCTCCGCAGGCATGTTCACACCCATCCCCGGCCGCTGCCTTTCAGCCTTCTGGGATGACCCCCTGTGCTGGGGGTGGCATCATCATCCTTTGCCTTCTTAATGACATTCCAGCACTCTGGAGAGTGTGGCCTTCCTCCTCCCCATTCCTATCAGCCCCCAGGTGCTGAGGTATTTTGTCAGTCAGAATTCATTATTTTTTACTTTGTTTTGATACCATAGTCCATCGTTAACTTTTATTAAACATGCAAAATTAGTTCAAATTATTAGCCAGATGTTGTGGTGGGCGCCTGTATTCCCAGCTACTTGGGAGGCTGAGGCAAGAGAATCGCCGAAGCCCAAGGAGTTGGAGGTTGCTGTGAGCTGTGACGCTATGGCACTCTACCGAGGGTTAATAAGTGAGACTCTGTCTCAAAAAAAAAATTATAGAGAATAGCATATCTCTTCTTTTTAGCGTTCAGGATGGAAATGTTTTTGTTACTTGGAGTACAAAAAATATTGGAAGATGATATTCTTACAGTGTTATATAATACATTTATGGAAACATTGCCATTCCTACTATAAAATTTGGAAGATTAGCAAATAATGTCGCCCCTCGGTGGGCAGCCAGCAGTGCCCTGCTTTGCACAGACAGTTGGCCCAGTCTCAGCCTGTCCCTGAGGATGAGGAGAGGGTAGAATACAGGGAGGCTGTGGCCCCCGGTGTCACTTATCCAGAGGGACGCCTGGAGGATGCAATTCTCAGTGTTGCAGCAGCTGCAGCATCAACGAATCTGGATCATCTGTGGGTCTGCTTTAAGTCGAGACAACAGATAACAACACTAGAAAACTGGGCTCTGGAGCGTCAAAGGTTTAATTCTGCATGTACATTCAGGAGTCAATTAGAAAAACAAAGGAAGGATCAGCCCCTCACCTAACCATGAAGCTGGGGAGGTTCATTGCCCTGGCTCGGAAGGAACCACAGGTGAAGCACTGCTCAGAAGCAGACTTGGGCCCTAGTGAGGGCATGTCGCATGCTATGATGCCACAGCATTACACCCAGGGTGACAAAGTGAGACTGTATCTCAAAAAAAAAAAAAAGTAGTCGTGTGTGGAGCTTGTTATGGGTAAGGCACCCTTTTGAATGCTTCACAGTTTTAATTCAACCCTGAGACGGCTCCATTCGGCAGGGGATGTAATTATCACCGTTCCATCTAACAAATGAAGAACCTGTCACCGAGAGAGGAAACCACCTGCCCAGGGCCACACAGTCAGTGGCCAGTGGAACTGGGCTGAGGACCTGGGCCTTTTACCTCCACCAGGTTCCTCCCTGGGGAGTTTGGACTCAAAAGAGCCTGAGGTCCCCTCTGTGTGCTTTTCCTCTTGGGGTGTCCCGAGGGAGGAGACCTGCATGATGAGGGTCTGGACACCCGGCCACACCAGGAGCAGAGGAGCCTGGCCAGGTGTGGGCCTGTCCTCGGGTATCTGGGGACAGGAGGTGGGTTTGTGCACAGGAGCAGCATTGAGATTGGTGTCTAAGCAAATGTCGTTTGATCTTCCACCTGGACATAGGAGAAGAAAGATTCTCTGCTGGCTGAGGGTGGGTGTTAAATTTTGTCCCTGCAAGCCCCTTTCAGTGCTCAAATTCCTCAATTTTATTGGAAATATGAGTAAATATGATCTTTAAAAATAATTGGAAATTAAGTCAGTCCTAAACATTTCTGTGTGTAAATCTAATAGAGCACTAAATTAAAGTTTTGACTGAGACACACGTTCAAGGCATGTGGAAATTCCAAAGGAACGTGCTAGACCCCCAGGTAGAAGTTTCAAGGGGGGTATCTGAGAACCTTCTGTAACTTGTGAACCCACCGGCTGTTTTAAGACTGCAAGGGTTGAAGGAAGAGGCTTTGCTGAATCTGTTTCTTTGGTGAGGACTCTTGCTAATTCCTTCATCCCAGACCTACCCAGTGAAGGGGACTTTGGAGGGACCGTGAGCTGGGCTGTCCATGTGCATCCAGGGTTTGGGGCTTACACAGGGACCTGGGTGGCTGCATCCCTTGTCCGGCCAGTGTTTTTCAGGGAAGATGGCCGCAGGTGACCTGGAGCCCGCGGAGCCATGTGGGAGGGAGTCTGGCCTTGGTCGAGGGTGCCCCAGCAGCAGAGGTGGGAATGGGCTGCAGGAAGACGAACTTCTCTGAAGCACCAGAGCTGTGAAGGGAACTCAGTCCGGAGGGGTGAGAGGCTGGCCAGCAGTTGAGCAAATGATAGAGAAGGAACAGAAGTTAGTGTCCCCACCCTCAGCTGGAGAGCAGTGTGGAGGAGAACCTTCCCCGGGGAGGGCTGAGTTCACATTATAACCAGCTCAGTTTCCTTCGCTTCTGGAGACTGTATGTTTTAATCCTTTTAGGACTTTGAAGAGGTTGAAGAAACATCCTGAGATCTCAGATGTTCACTTGAGGGCAGGGAAGATGCGTCCCTTGAATACATTTTAAGGTATAAGAGGAGACAAATAGAATTAACACTGAATAGGGCCCACAGGGTGTGCTGGCTCAGAGGATGGATTGTCCCTGCCGCGGTAAGGGAGTTACCGGAGTGGCCTCTGCCGGTGTCCCTTGTACTCCCACCTCCCACAAAGGAAGGCTCAGAGGCAGGAGCAGAAAAGGAAAGGAAACTTCCTTTTTCCCAGAGTGTGAGGCAGTGAAGCTTCCGAACACTGGCTCATCCAGTAGGATCGCATAAATCCCCGAGGGACAGATGACTGTCCCTTTATCCTTCACATTTATCAAGGCCGCCAAGCGAGCTTTGGTCTGATCGTGAGTGAAAACAGCTTTCTTGTGATTATCACGTTCCCAAAGCCGTGACTTATTCTCTGACATCAGCATGGTAAATAATCCAGGGAAAAGTTATTTTGTTTTAGGGAGCGGGATGTAATTCAGCTTTTATTATTTGGAGGTCCAGGTTCCAGCGGGGTGATTGCATTATCTGGGCCTCACATCAGGGTACAGTGGTGATTTTCTTTCCTGACTGGAGTGTGGGAAATGCTTAGTCCTATTAGGAAGGGGGGATGATGGGCATTTTTGCTTCTCTTTCCTTGCAAAAACGATTCTTCCATCTATTATGGTGCTGCTCTGTCTCAAGCTTGAGTTTCTTTTAATGTGGAACAGAGAGGAAATGCCTGGCCCCTCCCCCTTTGCTTGTTTGTCAAAAGGATGATTCAGTTTGGGGTGGTAGTGAGCTGCACCCACGAGCCACCAGCAAAAGAAACCATGATGTCTCGTCTGCAAGTTATCCTCTGAGCTGTTTAAGACAGGGCCAGCTTCGCTCTCCTTGGGCTTACTGTGCGGAGGGTTTCAAGAACACAACTGATTAAAATTTAAAGGGTGGCTGATTTCCTATTACTATTAAAATGGTCCAGTTTTAAAGTTTCGAAACTTAAAAGTTTTAATTCCTCCGGCTGTGGTGTTTTGGCATAGCAGCTGTATAAATTAGTACAATGGGTTTGGTTTGGAGGAAAGAGTCATTTTAAGGGAGTCTGATCTTATATTCTCTTGTTATTACAATGGAAGATTCACATGTTCCCAAGTAATGAGATTGGAGAGAAAAGATAGATGTCTATAGGGTGCAGTAGCTGGACAGGACTTTGTGGAGCTGGCTGAGACCTGCCCTTGAAGGTAGGCAGGAATCGGAGAAGAGAGAGCTGAAGTCAAGTGTGGCAGGCAGAGCAGAGGGGCAGGGCCCTGAGGACCAGATTCCATCACGGGGGGGCTGTCATGAGCCCCCCCTTTCTGGATGCCCCTCTACACCTGCTGTCTGTGTCATCTGGTTCCTGTGTGTGTGTGTTTGACAGGGTGAAGCTCAGCGGGGAGAGGCTGCTTTCAGACAAAAGCCTGAATTCTCTGAAGGCAGCACAGGTCTTGGCTCTGTAGCCTTCACCATGTTCTTCACAGTTCAGCTCAGAGTGTTTAAAACATCCTTGTTGATCGGAATTGACTCATACTAATTTTAGCATGCTCAAAGCCGTGCTCTTTCTTTTTGAAGGGTTAGTTTAAGAGAATTTAGTGAATGTATTTGTTTTGCAAAGGTTTTATATTTGTTTCCTAGTTTCAGTAAGAGTGATTGGTATAAAGTAATTCATTTTAATGGAGTTTTCTGGGACAGTTGAATCAGTTCATCAAAAAAAACCCTGTTTTCCCCAAATTCAGTGCCTTTATTAGTTTGCCAGAGCTGCTGTAACAAAAATAGCATAGGCTGGTGGCTTAAAACCCAGAAATATATTTTTTCCACCTCTGGGGACTGAAGTCCAAGACCCAGGTGGGGGCAGGTGGGTTTTCTAGGGGGCCGGAGGCTCGCAGCCAGCCACCCTCTCACTGCTTTGTGCGGGGCCGTCCCTCTGCGGAGTGCCCTTGTGGCTTTGTCTGTGTGTCCTAACCTCCTCCTCTTATAGAGACACTCATCAGATGGCATTAGGGCCTCAGTTTGACCACCTCTTTAGAGGCCCAATCTCAATACAATCACAGTCTGAAATCCTGGGCGTAGGACCACAACATGTGAGTTTGCGGGTGGGAACCCAGTTCAGCCTAGGACAGCACCACATCCAAACAGTAAAACATGGTGTCTGTGAGTTCCCACATCTGCAAATTCAACCACCTATGGATAGAAAATATTTGAAAAAAAGAAATGGATGGTTGTGTCTGTATTGAAGGTCTACAGAATTTTTCATGAGCATTCCCTAGGCAAGGCAGCATAACAACTGTTTACACAGCAGGTGTGTTGTATTAGGTATTATAGCAACTTACAGATGACTTACAGTACACAAGAGGCTGTGCACAGGCTGGAAGGGAGTACTACGTCATTTTGTATCAGGGACTTGAGCATCTGTGCAGTTTGGTGTTTGTGAGGGGGCCTGGAGCCCATCCCCGGATACTGACCAAGACCACATACACGCTTGTGTGCATGTACACACACACGCATGCACACCTGAGCCTGTGATCGGGAATTTTGCCATCAAATCTACATAGGTTGTTAGGTCTCCTCTGTGCTGGTCACCAGGGGCCCCTGGCTGGCAGCTCCCTTGAGTGCCCCTTGGCCGTGCTCCCGTTGGTGCTCTGAGTGTACACAGGGCAGCTTCTCAGCTTTCTGGGATCTTTTGGATCCCTCCTAAGCGAGTCAGGCCTGTGCCTAAGCTGGCACCACTTAACAAGCTCATCTGGTGGTGCTAGGGTCGTCCACCCGGGAGACGGCCCTGGTCACGTGTCATCACCCTTGGAGGAAGGTCTGTGCTGAGTGCCTCTCCCAGACCCGGGCAGTGAAAAGGAAAAGAGAGTGCCCAGGACCAGTGTGGGGCTGGGGCTGGAGGAGGGAACGCTGGGCAGCCTGAGGTGGAGGTGGGAGTGCTGGGGGTGTGGCTGGGGCGAGGAGGGCTCAGGGACAGGGGTCTGGGGCCGGTTTCTCTGTCTGGATCTGCAGTCCCCTCCGCCCCAGTGGCCTGGCCACCCCTGTGCGCACCTGGAAAGGGCAAACTTCCCCTCGGTGACACCTGTAGGGGGAACTTCCCCTCGGTGACACCTGTGGGGGGAACTTCCTCTCGGTGACACCTGAGAGGGGCAGCTGTGATTTGTAGTTTTGCTTTTGTTGGTAATGGGGTGAACTTCCCCTCGGTGACACCTGTGGGGGCAGCTGTGATTTGTAGATTTGCTTTTCTTGGCAATGGCGCTCCCACCTGCTCGAGAGAGCAGCTTGTCTCCCGCTGCTGCTAGAGCGTGTTTAGGACGTGTTTCCCGGCAAAGGTGTGTTTAGTGCCTCGGATACCGGAGAGAGGTTCAGCCTTCCACGCCTGTCCGTGGGATTCCAGAACTGACAGGAAATAGGACGAAAGAGCCTCCTTTTATGGAAGGGCTGCTGTGTGAGGAGGCTGATGTCACATCCGGAGTCCCTGCTGCCCGCGGGGCCACCCTGGCCCTCGCCCACTTTTGTTCCCAGGGTGTGAGTACATGGCCCAGCTCCCAGCACGGTCCCCCTGCTCTCAGGGCCTCTGCACTGTCCTGTCCACGCGGCCTCCAGGGCTGCCCTGGGTTGTCCTCCCTCCCCGAGGGGCCCATGTGGAGGAAAGTGACAGTGTGAGGGAAAGGAGAGGAGGGTCTAAGCCCCGTCTCTGGCAGCAGGAGGGGGACGATTCCTGACAGGCGACCCTGGCACAGATGCACTTTGTTCTCTGGCTCAGCCACAGCCCAGGTCCCCCTGCAGCTGATGGGAGGGCAGCGGCTGTGCAGAGCCGCTCTCAGGTCTGGGTGTGCTGCTCAGAGAGAAGACACACACTGCCCTGCATCTTTATTCTCCTCATGTTCACGTGCTTTGCACTGGCTTTCTGTTCTAGAAGAAGCCTAGGGCCTCCGTGCTCTGCTTATTACATTGGCTGCAAAGCTGATTTCCAATACAACAATCTAATCAAATCAGACTTCATCTCATTTTCCTAAAGAAACACACAAGATTATTATCCTGCTTTTGAGTTGGTAAGACAGCATGAATCCCAACATATAAATGTGATCATTATGACTTTTAAACAAAGTAAACGAGTTATTTCTTGGTAGAGTTATTTCTTAGTAGACCGTATTTGTTTTTCTGGAGCACACAGGTCCATTGGCCACACGATGAACTTGCTGGGAACTGGCTGACTGGGGTGGTGGGGGCTGTTCTGTCCCAGCTAATGGTAATGCTGTTTACTGATCTTAGCCTGGGGCTCGGCTGCTCACTGCTCATGCCACATCCCAGGCATCGTGACTGCAGTGCCCTACGTGGGCACCGTTATCATCTCCTGGTGGGAGAACTGGAGCTCGTATAATTCTTCTTCCGTGGCCCTAGAGCAGGGGTTGGAAAACTTTTTATATAAAAGACCAGCAAGTAAATAGTTTAGGTTTTGGGGGCCATACATCCTGTCACAGCCACTCAACCCTGCCACCGTAAGGCTGCAGAACCCATGACAAACCCCCAAATAAGTGGGCGACCATGTTCCAATTGCACTTTATTTATGGACAGTGATATTTAAATTTCACATAATTTTCTTTAAAATTTTTTTAAATTTTTAATTCTTATAGATACAACATTTGTATATCTTTTTTTTTTTTGAGACAGAGGCTCAGCTGTCACCCTGGATAGAGGGCTGTGGCATCACAGCTCACAGTAACCTCCAATTCCTGGGCTCAAGCGAGTCTCCTGCCTCCACCTTCCAAGTAGCTGGGACTACAGGCACCTGCCACAACGCCCGGCCATTTTTTTGGTTGCCGTCATTGTTGTTTGGCGGGCCCGGGCTTCGAACCCGCCAGCTTGGGTGTACGTGGCTGGCGCCTTAGCTCGTTGAGCCACAGGCGCCGAGCCAACATTTGTATATCTTTATAGGGTACACTGATGCTTTGATATAGGCATACAATGTATATTAATCAGTGTAAATCAGAATAATTAAAGTATCTATCAAATCAGGCATTTAACATCTCCTTGTGTTAGGAGCATTCCCATTCCACTCTCTTAGTTATTTTAAAGTCTACCCTAACTTATTGTTGGTTGTAGTCACTTTGTTGTGTTATCACATATTACTCATTCTGTTTAATTTAACTATAGTTAATATAATTTAGCTATATTTTTGGACCTGTTAACTATCCCCACTTTATCTCTCCCTCTCTGCTGCCCTTTCCAGCCTCTGGTCCATCATTCTACTTTCCATCTCTGTGAGATCAATTGTTTTTAACATTTCACTCCCACAGATGAGTGAGAACATGTGCGATTTGTCCTTCTGTGCCGGGCTTGTTTCATTTCACTCCACGTAATGTTTCATCCCTTTTGTTCCAAGTGGCAGGATTTTATTCTTTTTTGTGGCTTTGTATTTCTCATGTTACAAAATATTATAACCTTTTTGATTTTTTTTCTAACCATTTCAAAATGTAGAAGACATTTTTCCCTTGCAGACTGTGCAAGCACACAGGTGGCGAGCGGGGTGTGCCGACTGCTCGTCGGGGAGGTAGGGCAGCGGGGTGAGTTAGGAGGGCAGCAGGAAGAACACTCGGGCCAGACGGAGCAGGTGGCAGAAGCGTGAATCCTCAAGGAACTGCAATAAACGCTTTACAGTTTGATAGGGTGTGGGCAGAACGGCACACAGAGGAGCAGTGGGGCCACATTAGTACCTGGGGGCATTTTAAGGAATTCAGACTTTGTCCTAACAGCCCTAGGAAACCATTGAAGTGTCAAGCAGAGGAGTGACAAGGGTAAGATGTCCTCTTGAAAGATCACTGGCTATGAGTGGAGAATGAATCCCAGGAATTAATAAGAGTAATAGCAGAAAGACCAGTTTGGAAGTCTGGGCCGTGGGCCAGATGGACAATGATGGTGTCCATTAGAGGCCGACTCCTGACAACGGTGTTCCCGCAGTCATGGTGATGGTGCCGCAGATGAGAGAGAACCGGGCCAGGAGAGACTGTGTCTGGCCTGGCAGTATCCCGCGGAGGCAGAGGGGAGATGAGGCCCTGCTCTTCTGACTCCAAACCCAGCGCGTTTTCCTGTGTGATACGAAGGCCTTAACGTTCTCGAGTGGAGGTGAGGTTTCTTCTGACCTACAGTTAATCTCTGACCCTTGAAGAGCTGCTGCTCTCGTCTCTCTCACAAGTACAGCGCCTCTTAGGTCTGAGTTGTTAATTTTCATTTCCTGGGGAAATTTATTTCATCATTGAGGGAGATAATCTCTTGTTCAAATAAATGATAAAAGGACCAAAGGTGTTGATGTGGTAATGATTTTATTACTTCTTATGCTGGCGTTACAACGATGACTGTTTACTTAAAGGTCAGCTTTTCTTATAATTTGTGTAGTTTTCTTTCCCAAAGGAGAATTAGCATCTTCTTTCCTACTTTTGCAAAAATGACTTGTCAGATGGG
Organism: Perodicticus potto; assembly: GCA_963574655.1. Taxonomy (NCBI): domain Eukaryota; kingdom Metazoa; phylum Chordata; class Mammalia; order Primates; family Lorisidae; genus Perodicticus; species Perodicticus potto. Next base: position 39,251 of record CAUYRH010141490.1, read on the forward strand.
GTCCTGAGCATCACACCCCGGTTCCTGACACTGACAGGTGTCTCTGGGTCAGAGGATCCCGTCCTGTGAATGTTGTGATGATGTGGGGCTGGAGTCTCTTTCATTCGGGTGCAGGGCTGGGGTTGGGAAGTAGGGATGAGGGAAAGGGGAGCCTCGTGTCTCCCTTGGGGCAGAGGGTGGCAGTGCTTTCCCTCTGCTTCCCCGAGGTTTGAGTCTTCATTTGGTGGGGGGTGGTTCCAACAATGGTGAGCGGACAGAGGGAACTTCAGGGAGCGCTTGGGGGCAGCGCTGGGGCCCCTCAGCCAGTCCTGGTTTCCGCTGAGATTTTGTTCAGATTTTCCCTGTTGTTGTTACTCGTCAGCTTGTTCCCGTGATAGGGAAAGGTCTGTGGGGGGACCAGTGTCTGCACACGAGGTGCCCTGCATGTCCCCCCGCCATGGACACCCAGGCACAGAGGCTGAACACAGGCTGTGCCGACCGCCCCTTTCACGTCCATGCTGCAAACCACAGCATCTTCTCCCAAAGAAGTCAGAATGTTCCAGTCTAGGGTAATTAAAGTTAACAAAGAAGACATTTGGGAAACCCGGAAAATACGACAAATTGTGAGAGTGAGCAGTCGGTAAATCGTGGGCTTCCATGGAAGGTCTTTTCCCATCACATGACTTTCCTCGTCCCCCGGGCTCTTGTCATCACAGCTGGGCTACGAGTCTGCGTCACTGAGAAGGTGCACAGTGGTCCGCGCGCAGCCGGCTCATTTCCGATACCATTTTATTTATTTTCTGTATGCTCTTTTATTACTCATGCAGGTTTGGGGTGAGGCTGACATTAAGCTCGGAGATTTTGAGTCTCTCTCCCTCCTTTCCGCCTTTCTTTTATCAGTTATTGAAAGTTGGTCATGTGCCAGGCATTGGGTTACATTCACAAAAAATAGTGTCTGACTTCAAATACACGTGGTGTCCCAGTCTGGTGAGAGAGAGCCTGAAACTTGAGCCATGTGGTGTGACAGGCAGGGCGGCTGTGCGAGCCTCTCCCCGGCCTGGCGTAATACTCCCTGAGGTCTTGCCTCTGAGCTTCTGGACGTGGCCAGCGGTGGTCAGGCTGCCCGTGCAGAGTAGGATGAACTAACAGCTTCTGCCCTTGCTTTTCTCCGTTTGTGCAGGGTGGACATGGCTTCCCAGAGGTTCATTTCTAACAGAACCTCCCAGCAATCTGCATCTAATTCTGATTACACCTGGGAATATGAGTATTATGAGATCGGACCAGTTTCCTTTGAAGGCCTGAAGGCTCATAAATGTAAGTCCCACGATTAAGTATCGTATGTGTGTGTCTTAACCCGTGAAGTCCCAGGCAGTGATCGGTTCTCTGGAATAGTCTCTCTTCTTACAGCCCTTGGCCCTCTGCCTCCCAAACCCCACGAGACTCCCTCTCCACACACAGGCTGGTTGCTCAGGGATGGTGTTATACGAGGGCCCGGTGGTTCTGATTGATAAGGAACTTAAAAGAATATTGGCGGGGGTCATGAATCAATGTCAATCTCAGACTGAGATTTTTAAAAATGTTTGAGCCATTCCCTACACTGTTAACATCTGAACTCTCAGAAACATATACCAGAACAGAATCAGAAACTGTTATTTGAAGACTCTTCTTTTGCAACACGTAGTCAGCAGCATCCTTTCCTCCGATCGGATGTTGGAACTGTGGAGACCATCTGTCTGTGTGTCCATGATGACAGACGAGAGTGGCCTGTGACCTCTCGCAACTTCGTGTCACGGGAAGGAACTGTGCTTCCTGTTTGCACCGTGATTACCGATGCACCACAGAGCAAGGAAAGGCCGTCCTTGAAGGTTACTCTCCGCTGGTCAGCCAGACGCGCTGGTGGCACCATGCGGGGCTTCCTTCCTGCGGCGGGGTCGGCGGGGTCGGCGGGCCCTGGTGCCACTTCCAGGTCCTGTCCTGCTTCCCACAAATATCCCTGAAGTGTTCACTTGTTTCAGAGTGAACAGCCACAACCCTGTAAGATTTCTAGGTCCATGACTGGTCCAGATTAGTGCGACACATCGGGAAACGCAGGCGAGATTAGAATCGGAGATGCAAATGTGGCCGGCGAAACCCTTTCTCCTCTTTGTTTCCCGGCTGCTTCCTCTCTGCCTGTCTTGGCATTTCCAATCCCTCGCAGCTAACTGAGGCTACCTTGCAAGAAGAACTTTCTATATTTATTCCTTAAACAAAAATCACCAACTAACCACATACCCTTTCCTCCTAAAGTGAGTCGTAATGATTAAATGCTCCCCTGGCTCCTCACTGCCATCGGTTCTGCATTGCTGATTCTGTTAGGCAGACTGTCACTGTGGTCCCTTGTCTGACAGAGTCCTTGCTACAGTCTGGCGTGAAGTCACCCTCCTGAATTCACTTCAATTCTTTAACCTGTTGTTTTTCTGGGATAACCTTTATGGAAGGACACTTACTTGTTATAAATAGTGATGAAAATCAAAATGACTGGGACAATTCCCATGTATTTCCCTGTGAAGCATGCTCTTACCACTTGGAGACATTAACTTTATTTTTGTGTCAATTTGCTCCTGTCTCTTTTCCCACATTTAGGGGACACAGAAGACAGGCCTGCTGCTATAATTCTAGTTGATATATTTCCAGAGACAACTGAAGAAAGCCTTTTGTGAACAGATTACATTCTAGAAATGATTATAGCTGGGAAAAATTCCTGCAAAACACAGGCAGAGGCGAGACTCGTGTGCTTGCTTCACCTGTTACACCATTAGTAAGGATTGCCTTTGTTAGTTTCAATGTTCACATAAAAAAACAACAAAAATACCCAATACTTGGGTACTTACTGTTCTGATATGAGAGATCTGATTACAGCTGAGACCGTCAGCTTCAGGAGCCTGACAATACTGTGTGAGACACACAGAGAAACAAAATTCTCTAGACATACATGAAAATGCAAAGTCAAGTCAACAATTGTAATTATTGGTACAATAATGTAGAGATTCTGTCTCTCAAGGGTGACTCTGTTTTGCTGGGAAAAACATAAAGCCAACTAGGTGTAGGTTCAAAAGAATGAAAGCAGACATGTCAAGGGGAGGCGCTGACTGAGAGTGGGAATGACAGGGCAGTTACCATCATTCGCTCTACCCGTAACGGACCTTCAGATAGACTAACTGCCTCTGTGGCTGACTCCAGGTTGCTGCCTTCCAAGGGTCTTGCATCTGAAAAACAACCTCTCATAGTCATTATGAATTCTCCTTTGCTCTTCTTTTTGAATCCAGAATTAAACCTTATGATGTGTCAAAGTGGATATGTGTCTGACACACATTTTGCATCAGCAGAGTGGAAATTTATTCTTTCATTCACTGATGCAACATGTATTTATTGAGCACTCTTTACATACAGCACCATTTTAAACACTGGCCTTAAAACAGTGAACTGTGAAGACAAAGATGTTTCCTTCTATAGAGCTGGCGTTCTAGTAGGAGATAGTAAATAGGTCAAAAAAACTATGCCAGGTGGCGATAAAAAAGGACAAACAGACTGGGGAGAGGGGACATGCAATGGGAGAGGATGTGGAGTGTGGAGGTGAAGAGTGGGGAGAGTGGGGAGAGGGGACGTGGGGTGTGGAGGTGAAGAGTGGGCAGAGTGGGGAGAGGGGACGTGGGATGTGGAGGTGAAGAGTGGGGAGAATGGGGAGAGGGTACGTGGGGTGTGGAGGTGAAGAGTGGGGAGAGGGTACGTGGGGTGTGGAGGTGAAGAGTGGGGAGAGGGACGTGGTGTGTGGAGGTGAAGAGTGGGGCGCGCGGGGAGGGGATGGGGAGTGTGGAGGTGAAAAGTGGGGAGAGGGAGAGAGGGGGCGTGAAGTGTGGAGGTGAAGAGTGGGACGAATTGGGGGAGGGGATGTGGAGTGTGGAGGTGAAGAATGGGGAGAGTGGAGAGAGGACGTGTAGTGTGGAGGCGAAGAGTGGGGAGAGTGGGGAGGGGACGTGGAGTGTGGAGGTAAAGATTGGGGAGAGTGGGGAGAGGGGAC
>CAUYRH010141492.1:0-15530 GCA_963574655.1 Perodicticus potto
TATTCTTATGCTATAATTGGGTTATAGCCTTCATATGAAAGCTATAAATTAGCTTCATAGTAGGGCTGAGTACACTGGATACTTTTTCTTCCATTCTTGAGATACTTTGCTAAGAAGAATATTTCCCACCACCTCTGGCATATGGGGCTGGCGCCCTACTCCTTTGAGCCACAGGTGCCACCCCATATGTGATCAAATTTAAGAGATTTTTTTAGAAATGTAAATGCAAATAAAAACAAAAGTCACTTATATTCAGTTTCTAAGAAAAGAAATTCATTAAAAATAAGAATTAGACTTTAGCCACTGTGACTTAATTGAAATATTTTCAGGCAATCTATCACAAACTTAAGTTGTCACTCATAAACTGTGTAGAGACAAGTTAAAGAGTTGCATCTTATTCAACAAATAATGTAATGAAGCTTTTCAATTAGGTCTTCACAGAATTTCCTAATCATCAAAATAGCACTGATATAATGGGAATTAATGTTGTGCTCTAAAATATCACATTTTTTTCATTAAATAGTGTTGAATAACAAATTTTAAGAAATAAATGTTCTAGAAAACAACATTAATTTTTTGAAAATAAAAAGATGGCATTAAAAATTATTTATACCAGTTCTTCCATTTTTAAAATATATAATACAGTTCTAGAGTTTCGAATCTGGAGAATATATTTTCATGGTAGGTAGCTAGTTATTTATTTGAAATAAATAACTACTATTCGAAAGCTACTAAGCTTTCGAATAAATATTCGAAACTCTAGAACTTTCAACATGTGTTGAAAGTGCAGATGGAGTAGAAGATTATGTAATTGGGTGACTTTTGAAAATCAGATTACTTTGTTATAGAAAAGTGTTGTTTGGAAACATGTTTTTTGACTTAAATAATTACTTAGTAAACTGGAAGTTTCACATATTTGTCAACTTTAATTAAAATTTTAATTGGATAACTGAATTTTAATTTGTGAAACATTGAAAAATGCATACTTCTGTATAATTGTTCCTTTAACCTTTAATCTAGGAATCTAAACACTCCTCTGTGGAGAATAAAATACAAGTCATTTGAAAATAAGAATTTTTAGTGAAACATACTCTTATATAGAAATAAAATACTATAGATGATGAGGCTGAAATCATTATCAAATCATTATCCACATCATTTTCCTCAACTGCCACCATTAATTTTATAGTGAACTATGCTTGTAGCTTCAAAGTCATTATCAAATTTATATTCACAATGATCTTGATAGGTAAATACTATTATTCTTCCTAGTTTAGGTGATTATATTACTTTCCTGAGATCACACAATTGCCAATCCAATGGTTTACCATCTCCGAGTCCATACCATTATGGGTATTTTAAACCAGCATTTTATTAACAGGAGAATCAACTAAACCCAGTCTTTCTGATTGCCTTAGAATGGTTTGACTTTGATTTCATGTCTGCAAAATAGGAATCTTAAATATTCTTGTCACAATATGTAAGAGTAACTTCACTATGATATTGTGTTATCCATTAAGGCTACAATAAAATACCTGAAAGAACAAGATGAGCCATATGAAATACAAGCACCCAGGACCTGTACTGCTACTCTTGGTCCTGATAGGAAAAATTTCTGCCATTTTTCATGTTGTTGGTTCATCACAGAGCTCTGACTTTGTCTCAGGATAAACTTCAAAGCCCTTAACTTTGTTAAAAAATTTTCTAGTATCTTTAGATCCAGCCCATCAATCTCTAACTATACTCTATTTCTTCCAGTTCTTTGCATGATCCAGACTTAATCTCTGGTCAGTTCCTAATCACTCTTCCTTCATGAACATCACATAATTTGGGTAGCTTTTATCTGCTTTATATTTGGTTAGGTGGGGACAGATGTTCCCATAGACCTTTAAACTACTTCTACCAATAAAAGTATCATATTTTGCTGGAATTACTTTTTTGTAATCTTTTTGATTAGACTGCAAATCCCATGAAGGCAGGAGCTTTATTCACCATGGCCTTTGTAGTGAGTTAAAAGTGACATCCCCTCTCTATACTCTCAAAAAAAGACTTTGCAGCTGTAACTAAGTTATGGATCTTGACCTTCCTGGATTGACTAGGTAGCCCCAAGTCCAGTGACTTTCTTACAAGGGACAGAAAAGGAGAAGACTAAGAGGAGAAGGGCACATGAAGAGAGATGCAGAGACTACAGTTACACAGCAACAAGGAAACACCACAAGCTGGAAGAAGCAACAAAGGAGGTTCCCCTAGAGCCTTGGAGCCAGGATACTGTCTTCAGCCACCCAATTTGTGGGAGTTTGTTGCAACAGTTCTAGGAAAGTTACACAGAGTCCAAACTAGAGGGCTTGATACAGTGGCGATACTGTAGGCTGATGCAAAAGTCATTGCAATTCTGGACCATGAATTTTAAATAATTATTACAAAGCTCAATCAAACACATCTTTATTAATGAAAATGGAGCCATTATAAGCAGCACATTTTTGCCAAGAAGTAAGTTTCTCTTTGTAGTATAAAAATCTGTGCTTTGGGATTCCAGGGACTCTTGGAAAGCATTTTTCCTGAAAAAAGTTGTTGAGATGATTGAAGTGGTAGTTGTTTGGCAAGAGGACAGGTGAACATGGTGAATGAGGCAGTACTTTGTAGCCCAATTTGTTCAACTTTTGAAGCGTTGGTTGTGTGACTTATGGTCAGGCATGTGGTGGAGGAGAATCTGGCCCTTTCTGCTGGCCAGTGCCAGCTGCAGGTGTCGTAGTTTTGGGTGCATCTCATTGATTTGCTGAGCATATGTCTCAGATGCAATGAATTCAGAAAGTAATGTATCACACTGGCAACAGACCACCAAACAGTGATCATGACCTTTTCTTGGTGCAAGCTTGGCTTTGGGAAATACTTTGGAGGTTCCTCTAAGTCTAACCACTGAGCTGGTCATCTCCTGAAGTTGTCATATGAAATCCACTTTTCTTAGCATGTCACAATCTGTTCAAGAAATGGTTTGTTGTTGTTACACAGAATAAGGGAAGATGACACTTGAAGACCAGGTTTGTTCTGATTTTCAGTCATCTCATGAGGCCCCCAACTCATTGAAGTTTTTCACCTTTCCAATTTGCCTCAAATGCAGAATGACCATAGAAAGGTCGATGCTGAGTTCTTCAGCAGCTTCTCATGTAGTTGTCAGAGGATCAGCTTTGATCATGGCTTTGATGGCCAACCACTATGCTGCTCGTCTTCAAGCCTCTCATCTCCTTTATGAAACTTCTTGAACATTTGTTTGCAGTTCCTGGGCCAAATGCTTTGTTGATGTTGCAAGTTGTCTCTGCTGCTTTACGACTCATTTTGATCTCAAATAATAAAATCACTTGAATTTGCTTTTTGTCTAACATCATTTCCCTAGTCCAAAATAAATATACAATAAATAACAAGTAAGAAATCATTAGCAAAAGAAAAAAACAGAAAGCAAGAAATGAGCATTAAAATGATGCATAAAATAACCACATTTACTTAAGAATGTCTTCCAGAATCAAATAGCAAATTTCAACAATTCAAAAACTTCAATTACTTTTGTACCAGCTTGATAAACCAATATTCTTTTTTTTTTTTTTTTTTTTTTTTTTTTGTAGTTTTTGGCCGGGGCTATGTTTGAACCCTCCACCCTTGGTATATGGGGCTGGTGCCCTACCCACTGAGCCACAGGCACCCCCCATAAACCAATATTCTCATGAATGAATGGAATGAACAGTTATTTTCACTGGATGATACTGGCAAGAAGAGGTCAGGAGTAATGCACATAGCTCTCCCTTTGCTATGTAAGATTTATCCTTAGTGTAGCTATGTTACATATGTAAAGAGAATGCACTTCATACTTATTTGACCAAGATTAAGAATTTATTAGTTCATTTAACAAATATTTATTGAACAATTATTATGTGACTGGCACTGAGATAGATATAGGGGATACAATAATGAACAAAAGGGACATGGTTGCTACGCTCATGGATTTATATTTCAGTCAGGCAGAAGCTGAGCAATAAATCATAAAAGAAATCATTGTTACAAAAGGGAGACTACAAGATGTTGGAAGAGCATAAGCAGCCCTTGGCAGTGAGTCAGCTCTCAAGGAAGTTTGAAAATATGTGTTAGAAGAAGTAGGAGAAGGAAGAGGAAGTTATGTTTCTTGGCTAGAGGCCTCACTGATTTGATTCGAACACACACTTATATAAATACACAAACCATGAAATTAACTATGAAATTAGATTCATAAAAATATAACTACAAATTTACATTTTATGAACACGTGTCTGTAGTATTATCTACCTATGTTTTGGTCTTGTGGAGAAGCTTACTCATTTGTTTTGTAGGAAGAAATGTATCAATAGTTTATTTATGTAAATAGCACCCATAGAGACCAAATTTGTCCTTAAAAAAATAACACAATGAAATCCTTGGTAAGAAATTAAATTATTTATTATCAACTGATTAGAAATTTTCTTTTGCTTAATGAAATGAAGTTGTATTCTTAGAAAAAGGTAAGTATATTAAAATGATATATTTCATTCTATGGTTTGTAAAGAAGTACACTTCCTTAAAAGGAAGCAACTATCCAAAAAGAATTATGAACTTGTTACTAAGTAGGGACTTAGCACCTAGCCAGTGCTTGGCATAAGTTGGGATAAAATTATTAAGTGAGGTTTGCTTTAGTTGTTTAACTCTAATAAAGAAAAAGTAAAGTTCTTGGACTCCAAATACTTAAAAAAATAGATTTCATGGGCGGCGCCTGTGGCTCAAAGAGTAGGGCACCGGCCCCATATTCCGGGGGTGGCAGATTCAAGCCTAGCCCTGGCCAAAAAACTGTAGGAAAAAAAATAGACTTCATGCATGTCTATAAGAAAGTGTGAGAGAACAGTGATTTGACTATTTTTAACCAAAGAATTTTCTTTTAGGAGGCATATGATTTTGTCTCTCTGTAATCAAGATTATTCTAGTTTATATTTACATTTCAGAGTAAATCTGTTATTTGTATTCTATGTCATTTTCTGTGGAATAGTTTTTTAAAGTTAACTCTTTTCTGTAATGCATATCTTTTTAAAGTTATTGAGGACAGGAGTTATATTATTTTTTTTTAATAAAGAATTTCTCAAAAATGTTGCCCAGTGAAATAAATTATCATCATTTCACCTAAACGGTATTTTTAAAAACATAATGTAAATCTTAACAGAGTCATGAATTGGCAATACCTAGTAAATTAATTTTAAGGTTATTGGCAACCAATATAGGATAATTCTCCTCTTAGGTCATCTACAAAACCTTCTGAGGACCTACATAACTGAGATTAGTTAATGAGATTAGTTAATGGGTACATTCTCAACACTGCTCATGAAGACAGAAGTATGAGATAAGAAGGAAAGCTTAGGAAATGTTTCTCCTAAATAAATGCAATCTTTGACTTTATAAATGGTATTATTATTTTGAGAGTATGAAATCATCCTTAATTTGCCTTCCTTACAACTCCAAGTCCAGAGTCAAATTTTTGCCGTGTTTTATATCGTCTTGTTTTTATTCCCACCAGCACAGCCTACTGTCAGACTTCAGCCCCACAAGAAGAGACTCTATCATCATCTATTAGGTCGCCTTTCCATAGTGTCTCTTCCCAATCTACCCCACTTTAAGGGGCTAGATATTTATTCTTCAAATTAATATTTTAAAATCTTTAGAATCACTAGGGCAGTGGTTCTCAACCTTCCTAATGCACCCTAATGCTGCGACCCTTCAATACAGTTCTTCATGTTGTGGTGACCCCCAACCATAAAATTATTTTTGTTGCTTCTTCATAACCGTAGTTTTCCCATTGTTATGTATCGTAATGTAAATATCTGATATGCAGGATGCATTTTCAAGGGGTCGTGACCCACAGGTTGAGAACCGCTGGCCTAGGGTAACATCATCCCTTTATGACGGGTACACCATTCTCAGAGATTTCCAGGCATGAAACCTGGGACCCAGCTCTTTCCTTTGCCTTTCAGTTGATCAATCTTGTCATTTTTACGTTTTAAGTATTTTTAAGATTCGCCCTCATTTCCACCAATTACCACTGCCATTTTCTTAGTTAAGGTACACATCTCATCATATTTATTTGAAATCAGCTAGATGGCAGCCTTAATTATGTGAAATGTACTTGAACAACATCAAGTAAGGCAAAAAAATGATACTCGGAAGAGACAGGTGACTGATGTTCACAGGATAACCTTGCACAGTTTATTCTATAAAAGAGCTTTTAGGCCTCACACTTTTGCTTTAAATATATTTGTTGACTTTCAAGTTCATGGAACAGCACAATAGGAATAGATTAGAAGTCAGGTGGGGGTGTACCTAAAGAGAAAATTGAACAGAAGGAAGTGTACACTGCTGGTTGGGCTCACAGAAGAGCTAGGAAAACAAAAGCTGAGGTAAGATCCAAAATGCACACTGGTCAGGGGGCAGGAGTTTAGGAAATATCAACGTTATATAATTCAAGAAGCACCAAAAGATTCACTATGTAACTCAACACATTCATATGAATACTCAAGGTCAGTTAAAAATAATAACATAAATCTAAGATATTTTATTTAAAAGGGCAGGAGTTTATGGATGCATGATTAGAAAAATGCTTGCTTCCAAAATATGTAGATGTTATAAATAAAAACTTTCACGACCAAATCTCTAGCTGAAAAGTTCATCTATCAAAATGGTTCATTTTCTGAGAGCTTTTTGGGCATATCTCAACTATCAAAGTGGTTCATTTTCAGAGAGCTTTTTTGGGCATATAAGCTTCATGAGGGCAGGGCAGAGCAATATCTTTCCAATTTCTATTTTATGAAGGATTAGCACAATAATTTACTCATTAAAAGTATTAATACATTTAGAATGAAAGAAGGGGTAGGGAACATATTCGTGCTATAAGGAAAAAGGTCCCTGGCTAAAGAATACATTTTAAAATTTGATTCATGTGGCAATATTAATGATTAAACATCCTCATCTTAGTTTCATACATGTTCCTTTATACGTTGAATTTTGGAATTTAGTGTGTTCAGAGATAAATTCATAGAAAATAATGAGTCTTTTTTCCTTCTAAATATCTCTGCCTAGGCTTTGAAGAAAGTAAATGTTTAGGAAGAACCATCGACGTAGTATTTTATTAATGTCTTTTTTCTTACACTTATTTAATGTATGTTGCCATCTAACAAGAGGAAAATATACATCTCAGATTACACATAAAGGAGAGCATGATAAAAACAAGCCTACTGGATCATTTCTGTTGAAGTAGACACCCTTAGGAGGAATTATACTTTTTCAGAAAGGGACTTCAGGTGTGCCTTCTACTGCTCGGCCACTTCTCCAGAAAACAATGAAATTCAGTACATCAAACGGGGCCACTTTGAGACACCAAAGATTTCAAGATTTACTTTTCTTGATAACCTTCATTTCTTGTCAGATAAAAATGCCAAATGACCCAGGGATGATCGAAAAATGGGAGTTTGGTACAACTTGTGGGAGAGGCAGAAGCAGAGGCGGGTCGTGGGTGCAGCATGATGAAACACTGTCATTGTTTAAAAAGAGATTCTTGTGCTCATTAGCAAATGGTTCATATGCCTTGCCACAGTTAGGTTTCATGTGACAAATTTCAAAGAACAAAGAAAAGCAACTGAGGCATTTAAACACCTGGAGCTATTGTCAGTGTTCTAAATGTCAAGGACTTAATTGACAATTGTCTATATTTCACATTCTTACTGGCAGTTGAAATATATCTTTAAGAATTTTTTGTAATTCATTATATCTTCATACATACATGTTTCATCCCTTCTTAATTATTTTAGGTTCAAAGTAGGATAGAATTTCCTCACAAATTTCATAAATTCCCTGGATCACTGACCTGGATACCTGGATGATCTTCAATTTCAAATACTGTTCATTGTGGGCCATAATATTAATAGTGGGTATTTGCATATTGGTTAGCATATCTATCTACTTGAGGTTATAGCTCTTAAAATAACAGTTACTGTGGTTTGAGGTAAAGAGCTTTGTAATAAAACGCATTGCCATTAGGAATCACACATTTCATGGAGCTTATATACTCAAAGATTTAGAATATAGTTTTCATAAAAAATATAAAGAATGCAATCTTGATTAAAAACACACATCAGTTTTTCAGAGAAGTTCTAGAAAATTTCATGAGGAAATTCTTATTCCCTGACTCATTATTCACTCAATAACGACAAAATACCCATTATTAATAAGGTGTGAAGCTCTGTGGAATAGAGCTTGGGGAAATGCCGAGAACGGAAGCATGGTTTATCCTCATTGAAGTCTTTGTTTAGTGAAAGAGAATGATACGTAAGTCTTAATTGTAAGTTAGAAACATTGTTGCTAAAAGGACGTTGCAGGAAGGTGGTCATAAGAGAATGGGAGAGTGGTAAACTCAATAGAAGTGAAGGAAGATATACGAAGGAGGTGGTTCTTAAGCCAAATATGAAATGCTTAGAAGAAATTTTGAAGTCACCAAGGTGGTGAATAGATATTCGGATATTCTAGTTGAAGAAACATTACTAACAGTACAGAGATGCACAATAGCATATCTTCAGGAACTGTTTATACGTACTTCAAGACTTCTGATACATAGCCCAAAATGCAGAAGAGGAAGTTAGAGGGATTGACAAAGGAAGATCATGAAAATTGACACAGATTCCTGTCAGTACGCTTGTGGTTTTGTCACGTTATCATTAATACTCAGGTTCAGGAATAGAGAGGATACAGATTTCAATTTACTTAAATTGCAATTTTTATTGGAAATATTTAACTTTTGAAAATATATTAGAAGACTGCCTAAAAATAAATCCAATAGACAAGAAAACAAAGAATTATATGGGACATTGTTGGAGAGCCTGGACTTGGCCAGCATCTCACACTACCCCCTTGACTTTTCAGATGCATGAAGTAATAAAGTCTCACTTTTCATTAAGTCAGTTGGGCTTTTATCATTGGGATTCCCATTTAATTTAATAAGCCACGAGAAAATAATTTTAATGTATGCATGCTCTAATGTGGAGAGAGGCAGGTATGCAGGTCTTTGTATCTCCAAACTAGGGACTAGTTACCTTCATTGTTTACTGTGCTGCTTGAGCTGGACATTTTCTAACTTTACTATTGTCTTTTATTTTTGATAGTAAACACAACTTCCTGAGCCTGTCTGCCCCACAACTGGATGGAAAGGACTGGAAAGTGAAATGAAGTGAGAATGTTTTTACATTTCTAAAACAACCTTTTGCTATGCAATAAATATCAAATGTGCCAGGAGAGATTCCAATGTCTTTTTCTTTAATAGATTGATAGTTTCAAAGGGGAATTCAGTCCTGTCTGTCCTGTCCTGATTTTAATGGATCTCATGCATTGATCTAATTAAAACTGCATGGATGCAACAAACAAACAAACAAACACAAAAGGATTAAAACAAATGAGCAGACATTTCTGGCAAGTTCAGCAAGACAACATGTTAAAATCATAATGTGGGAAAATCTGCCTAATTTAACCTATCTAATTATAAACTTATTACCACCAAAATACTGGAGCAAAACAAATTCCTATGGAAGGCTTTTAGTTAAATTTCATACTGATATAATACAGATTGGAGGCTACAGTTATCCCTTATTTGGTTCCAGTAGAAGTATTTATGGAAACACAGATAACCATCAATGCCAGAGGACCTATTTCTTTTAACTTTATGAACACACATATATTGCCTTAAGTAATTTTGAGCCTAGGCCTGTAACAGGTCCCTGCTACTATTGCTCATACCAAAACTAATGTGATCATCCTTTCAAAATGAGTAAGTTCTAAGGAAACCTTTTGGATCATTGTTTGAAGCCTGTTTTGAAGAATTCCAAACTACATACCTCAAACAACCTCTAACCAATCACCAGAATCAATTCTGGAGAAATTCACAAGGAGCCTATTCTATTGAATAAAGATCCAACCTTATGGTCCCACAAAACTGTGGCTCCTCCAGTTCTCTCAGATTTTCTCAATTATTTGTGTCATGCTTCTCCAGAAGCCACATGATGACGTCTCCAAATTATATACGTTGTATTAGAAGCAAGAGTTTCCTACCCAGTGTATTCCTACAACTTATCACTAGTCTTTTCAAGAATATTAGGATTGTTTGTGCATATTGATCTTTCATTAAATTTTTATTTCATTGCCTGAGAAATTAAATTAACTCAAAAATGAGGCTTACATGCAAATGTGGAAATAAACACCCGTCGAAAACTGACCTGAAGGGGAGAAATTTCCCAACTTAGCCATTCACCTTGTCATGTAACATAAAACAGTATTGTGTTTTATTTATTCACTTTTAAGTTAGTATCTTCATGATACAGTACTGATTTTAGATAAAATGAGTATTTGCCATCATGGTGGATAGAGAGATAAGCCTCTTCCTAGGTGCTGATGATATGGGTTTAATTTCCAACAACTCGAATTGATTTCAGGATACACATAATTCTGCTATGTTACTGCTGCCAGAAAGAATTGAGCTTCATCAACTTTATCACAATGAAAATGATTTTCTTTGGCAGACAAAAGGCAATTGATCAAAACTCTACACAACGAGACAAGCTATTTCCATTTTGTACAGCATATTGTTTCCATAGCTCATCCAGGAAAGCTTTCTACAGTTAGAATGCTTTACCACTATGCGGTTTAATACAACTTTTTCCATAGGAGCATTACTTCTTGGGTTTCTTTTTGATGACCTGGAACAGCTGCTTTGAACAATTTCCAGGCCAGAATCATCTTTCCATCCTGTGGTGTGAGACTCCAGGTTCTCCATCCAGAGTATGTCTAATGATGGCAGCAGATTCAAATCTGCTTCCTAAGGACAATCTGTGCTTTGCTGCAGCCCATTTCAGTGCAAATGTGGAGAGGTTTTATTTTTACCTCGGTAAAAATACTGGTTGGGCTTCTCGACTTTTATAGCAGAAGGATTTCTGTGTGTCTTCACCTTATTTTTATACCATTTGTGTCATTTATTGATATGAAAGTAGAAAATTCACATCTGAGCCCTCATTAAAGGCTAACTTCAAAATCCTCAGGGGTATCTTTTTAGTCTTGTTCTTAAAAACTGCCTCCGTTCCACAGCCCAGTTCTTGGAAGACTGCTCTGTCCCTGGCACCTGGGATGGAGATCCGACCCAAATAGGACCCAGCACGGTCTATCCTCCAGCCATTTGGGATTGAGGTTCACAGTCAGCCTGGCAGTTTCGGTGTGTGGTTGAAGCTAAGGGAAATGTAATTTATAAGCTACTGCTCTCCTTTCCTGAAGGAACACAGATGCAGATGAAACAAGTCTTTAGAGAGCAAAACTGAGATGAGCGTGAATCGAGAAAATGATTCACTGCCTTGTTTCTTTGTTTTGAGTTTTCCAGTTTCTTCTTTCAATTGTTCTTGAAGCTCCTCTGAAACATGAGCTTCATGTGTGTCCCTCTCCGTTTCATCTCTCTTGTGGTGTATGGGATAGTTGCAGTCAAACCGTCCTTTTTAGGGTATTCTAGTTTCAAGTTCCTGACTAACCAACAAGATGGTCTAGAAAAGTAATTTGAAGGGTGATTCTTTTTATTCACTTGCTAGGCATAGTTTCTCTCTTAACATCTGCATACATGTAATGAATTAAGTGACTTTATTTGGCCCCACCTTCAGTCCCAGGGAAAAAATTATTTTCAATGAGCAAAACTTTTACTTTAGTTCTGTCAAGGGTTGCGGTCAGAAACATATGAAAATAAACAACAGGACGTCTGCATTTGCTGAAAGCTTTGCCCAGGGTTATTATCCTCAACGCCCTCTGTGTATCTTTCCTACAGCATTTATGCTTCTGGGGTGTGTGATAATTTTTCTGTTCTCCGTTTGCTACCAGAAATTTCAGAGGCAGAGATGGTGCACACATGTACTTCTCTAATAAAAATTACCAAAAAGAGACTTTACTCCCTTTTGCTTTTATGGAGTTTTATTTCTAGTTCTAATTTATTAAACATTTTGTTTACATGCTTTAAATGGCTTCAAATGTTCATATGAAGTAGAGAAATGCAAATAAAAATCAATATTCTCTTGTTTAGTTCATCAAGCTTTCAGAGAACACATTCTTATAAAAATTATGGGCTATTTAGAGGTTTTATAGATATATATATATATATATATATATATATGGATATATTTAGATGTTATACATATATTTATATACATGAAAAGTTATGCCACTTATTGATTAAAACATTGTTTTCTTATTCCTAGAACACAAAATTTGACTATCCTTACATATTTTTTCTATCCATATTGAGTACTATTAATGACTTAGATTAGTTATATATGTTTGGGAGTATTCTGTTAAGCAAGAATTAGCTGTTGACAATATAAAAGGATTCAAAAGGCATTCGGAGCTCCCGGAAGAACATGCCAGACTGTGCTAAAGGTAATTAGAGAGCCCAAGTCTTTTTTGGTATGTTCCCACTTGGTGCTCTGCTGTCTGCCAGACTACTTGGATTAATTTGGAAAAAAATGAAATAGCCTTGCTTTCAGTCATTATGCATGGTAAAAATGTGATTATATAAAAGTGCAAACTGCATCTAGTCAATAATTTGAAACAAACAAGATTTGTGCTCATACTCAAAAACAATAGCATAGCTAATACCTATTCTGAGCTAAAATACAGTTTTAAATAAACAGCTTAAGTTTGTTATTCATTGCATTGTTTATTTCTGTGCAAGGAGATTAGTTAGATGGATATTAATTTAATTTTTTAAAAAATGTTCAGTGGGAGCAGTGCCTGTGGCTCAAAGGAGTATGGCGCTGGCCCCATGTACCAGAGGTGACGGGTTTAAACCCCGCCCCGGCCAAAAACTGCAAGAAAAAAAAAAAACGTTTAGTTGTTCGGTGGGGTAAGTGACTTTGGGTATATATGTTTTTTTCATTTCCACTTGAAAACTGAAGATGATTTCAAAAAGGCTCCCCTAAGGGAAAAGTTTTGCCAGAATTGTGTTCTTTTTCTTTTTCTTTATGGAAACAAGTAGCGGATAATTCATAGCATAGCATGGTACAAAAATCACACTGGACTCATGAAGGAGTTTTCTTCAGAAGCAGTGTAGCGATTATTATATTTAATAGTAACAAACACTTTGAAAGCTTTTATGCTATCCATCGTTCTAAACATCTGATATGTGTTAACCAATTTAGCCTTCACGACAATTATATCAAGTGTTATTATCATCTCCATCTCACAGAGAGAGAAACTAAGGTGCAGAGAGGTTAATTGACTCACACCTGGTCTAATAATTTGGCATCTTAGAAGTTCAAATGTGGAGTTTCCTTGGCCAAGTTTTTCAAGTGCTTAACTCCTGGACGATCAATGCATTTGGGGAATTCCACTCATCCATTTATGTCACTTATGTAAATTAAACAAAAAGGAACACCAAGAGTAGCCAACTAGTCTTTAGGGTGAGTTAATGCCTATGAAAAACAAAATGTTGAAGAGAAGAATAAGAAAATGACTTGATTATTATTGTAAGGTGTCTATATACAAGAAGATAAGGTATTTTTTAATATATGGTTTTGAAGGTTGTTTGGCTAGAATTTTAGCATTAAAAATTAATAACAATGATATATCATTATTAATAATCAACATCTGTTGAGCTCTAACCACAGGAGAGCTGGCTACTCTGCTAAGTACTGTACGAGTACTGAACTACTACATACTCACAAGGACGCTAGAAAGTACATGGTATTCTTTTCTTTTGTGGCCAGGCCTGGGTTTGAACCTGCCACCTCTGGCATATGGGGCCAGTGCATTACTCCTTTGAGCCACAGGCACTGCCCTAAAGTATGTGGTATTCTTATCCTCATTTTCCAGACGTGGAAACTGAGGAACAAAGTTGTTAATTGACTTGCCCAAAGTCAGATATGGAAGTGATAAAGTCAAGATTTAAATCCAAGTTAAGCAATATAAAAGATTAAGCTTTTCTATTACACAAAACTCCTCTTTGGTAATTCTCCTCACCTGTCTACTTGCTTATCAAACACCTGCCAAGTTGAATTGCATAAATCACACACTATTATAAAACTTCTGCTTCTTTCTGCTTATGTATTTTCTTCCTTTTTTTTTTTTTCAAGACCACAGTAAAGCCCTCCTCCATGGGTATGTGTGTCAGACATTGCACTGAGTAATTTTCTGTTATTAGGAGGCAGCCACTTCTCAGCTAACCTCTTCCTTAGAGCTGTTGTGGTTGTGATCTACTGGGCTGCAGGCACAGGAGGTTTGCCTGCAGCAGGTTTACTGGAGAGGGGCCTCAGCAAGAACAGGCGGGGGAGTGTGGGAAACAGAATGGGAAGATGAAGCAGTTGATTTTTTTGTTTTTGTTTTTCGGGGTTTTTTGAGGCGGAATTTCATTTGTTGCCTGAGCAAAGTGCCATGGCATCACAGCACACAGCGACCTCAAACTCTTGGGCTCAAGCAATCCTCCTGACTCAGCCTCCTGAGTAGCTGGGACTACAGGTGCCCATCACAACGCCCAGCTATTTTTTGGAGACAGGAGTCTTGCTCTTGCTCATGTGAGTCTCAAACTCTTGAGCTCAGGCAATCCAGTGGCCTTGGCCTCCCAGAGTGCGGGGATTACAGGCATGAGCCACCACGCCTGGCCTGAGATGCAGCAGTTGAGCTGCCATATGGGAGCTTCAAAGACCTCAGCAGACAGCAGGGATTTTTGTCTATTTAAGCCAGTGACTTTCAGCTGGTGTGACGTGGCACACTGGTGTGCTGTGAGAGGATCTTAGATGTGCTGTGAAAAATTTTAAAGATCATTAAATAAATTATTTCTGAAAGAAGTTCAATGCAACATAAGTATATTTTTTTATTAGTCTATTTTTTGATCAACATGATTTAAGTATGCTGTGGAAGTGTAACTATCAGTTGAAGTGGGCTGTAGGGTTAAAAGAGTAGAAAAACACTTATTTTAAGCATATAGAATAGCACTTAGAGTAGGTTCTCAAAAATATTTGCTGAATGAATGACTATACAGGTGAAATACACAAATTTCTAGTTTTCCTATGAGGAAATCAAAGCTTTAAGGTCCTGATACTTGGGGAGCTGCAGAATTTGAACTCAAGCTGGTTTGGTCCCAGTCCTTAATTGCTTTACTAAGAGTAAGGAAAGATGATCTGGCACATTCCCTTTTTTACTGATGAGAAATTAATGTCTAAAGAGAATCCTCATGAACCAAGAGACCAAGTCCTATGTTGTGTAATTGAAGGTAGCATTTTGCCTTCACCAATTAGAATATACTTATGGTACATAAGAATATACAAACATAATGTTTGGAGAATACTTAGAGATCTAAAAATTGACCTGCCATTTGATCCTATAATTCCTTTACTAGGTATATACCCAGAAGACCAAAAATCACATTATAACAAAGACATCTGTACCAAAATGTTCATTGCAGCCCAATTCATAATTGCTAAGTC
>CAUYRH010141495.1:0-14423 GCA_963574655.1 Perodicticus potto
TTAGCTTCATAGTAGGGCTGAGTACATTGGATACTTTTTCTTCTATTCTTGAGATACTTTGCTAAGAAGAATATGTTCCAGCTCCATCCATGTAAACATGAAAGAGGTAAAGTCTCCATCTTTTTTTAAGGCTGTGTAATATTCCATGGTATACATGTACCACAATTTATCCGTTTGTGGATCAATGGGCACTTGGGTTTCTTCCATGACTTAGCAATTATGAATTTGGCTGCAATGAACATTCTGGTACAGATGTCTTTTGGTGGGGCCACACCTACGGTGTATCTTAGAAGGGTACAGGTGAACCTTACCTAATGCAGAATACAAATGTCTTCATATAATAACTGAGAAAATGCCAGGAAGGCTATGTTAATCAGTTTGATGAAAATAGTTCAGATTGTATTTGAAACCAGCACATTGTACCCCTTGATTGTACTATTGTACACAGCTATGATTTAATAATAAAGACAATTAAAAAAATAAAAAAATAAAATGTCACATTACATAAAGAAAACAAAAAACAATGACAACTACAACCAAAAAATAGCTGGGCATTGTGGCAGGTGCCTGTAGTCCCAGCTACTTGGGACACTGAGGCAAGAGACTCCCTTAACCCACTGAGTTGCTGTGAACTGTGACACCACAGCACTATACTGAGGGTGACATAATAAGACTCTGTCTCAAAAAAAAAAAAAAAAGATAAACAGATAAATCCAATCTTTAAAAAATTGGACTAAGTGTCAGTGCTATTGAAAGAGGAAAAAAAAAGCCAAGAGTTGTTTTAAGTTAAAAGATACTCAGAGGACTTAGCAGTACAATGTATGTCCATTATGTTTTGGATTGGGGGAAATAGTTGAATAATACTATTAGGAAAATTCACATACTTGAATAGATTACTTACCATAGAACATAAAGCAGATTTATGTAGATCATATTGTTTAAAAGCTTTTTTCAACTCTAATTTTATGTTTAAAAAAAAAAACTTTTTTGGTGTCTTGCAAAGTAATGGCACTTTGGAGACTGGTCTTAATTCTTATTCTGGAGATAGGAAAATCCAAAATCAAGTTAGATTCAGTTTCTAATGATGGCATACATCCTGATGGTATGGTCTCCTTGTTAAATCTTTTTTCTTTTTTTTTTGATAGTCTCACTATGTTGCCCTAGGTAGAGTTCTGGGACGTCACAGCTCTCAGCAACCTCCAACTCTTGGACTTAATACGATTCTCTTGCCTCAGTGTCCCAAGTAGCTGGGACTCTAGGCACTCACCACAAAGCCGAGCTATTTTTTGTTGCAGTTGTTCATTATTGTTTAGCTGGCGCAGGCAGGGTTCTAACCTGCCAGCCTAGATGTATGTGGCTGGTTCTGTAACTACTATGCTACCAGTGCCAAGCCACCTTGCTAAATCTTAATGTAGTGAAAACAGATAAGCAAGCATAGCTCCATCATGTCTCTTATACAGGCACAAATTCCATTTCTCCAGGTTCTGCACTGTTGACCTAATTAAAATCCTAACGTCCTACTTTGTTTTTGCCCTCTATAGAGTGCTGTAGCATCACAGCTCACAGCAACCTCAAATTCTTGGGCTTAAGCAGTTCTTTTGCCTCAGACTCCCAAGTAGCTGGGACTACAAGCACTTACCACACACCCAGCTATTTTTTATTGTTGTTGTTGCAGTTGTCATTGTTGTTTAGCTGACCAGGGCCAGGTTCAAACCCGCCATCCTGGGTATATATGTGGCCAGTGCCACCAAGGTCACTTTCTTTTTTTTGAGACAGAGTCTCACTTTGTCACCCGTAGTAGAGTGCTATGGCATCACAGCTCACAGCAACCTCAAACTCTTGGATTCAAGCGATTTTCTTGCCTCAGCCTCCAGAGTAGATGGGACTACAGGCTCCTGCCACAATGCCCGGCTATTTTTTTGTCACAGTTATCATTGTTCAGCAGGCCTGACCTGGGCTCAAACCCGCCAGGCCTCAGTGTATGTGGTACTGTATGTGAGCTATGGGCACTGAGCCAAGGCCCTACTTTCAGGATTTCAGTGTAAGTGTTTGGGGGAACACAAATATTCAAACTGTAGCAGGGACTATATTTATGAAGATTGGTTGTTGTGTGACTGTGTTTGTCTACATAGATAATTTTTTCATATTTTGGATGATTAGGAGGTATACCTTAATGGTAGAGCATTTGACTACATATTTTGGATAAGTAAATATCATATGAGTATTTTGTGATTGTCTTTAATTTTCAGGACAGTGATCATTTAGAATTTTAAACTCTTGAGTAGTTGAAATAAAACTTATTTTTAATACCCTAAAAAACTTTTAAAATTGCACTAAGTGTATAATGTAGTTTTTTCTTAATATAGCTCTATTAAGTCCCATATATAATTACAAACTACTGTGTGTGTACCTATGTGTAAATAGGTTTTCTCTAATACTTAATATTTACTTTTTTCATGGTGGATGAATGCTATGTTTTTTTTGTGGGAAGATTCATTTAACTTTGCTCCTTTTAATTTTCATTTTAAAGTTAATATCCACTAAATTTTCTTTCATAGGTTTGGATAAATACCTCAGACATTATATTGATTGGTCTACGAGACTATCAGGTAAAAGTTACTTTTTAATTTGTATTGTGTCTTTTTACTTAATAAGTCATTTTTTGGAAGTTACAGTATTAAAATATTTAAGTAATTTTAGTCCAGTGTGTTATCTCACCATTGTGCTGCCATCATTTACTTACTTGTATGCGTAAACTTATGGGGTCCTAGTGTAATTTTGTTATATATGTTGGTTGCATATTGATGAAGTCAAAGCTTTAGCCTGTATCCATCACCCAAATAATGTGTATATATATATATATATTGTACTAAGTATATTATATTAAGTAATTTCTCATTATCCTTTCTCCTCCCACCTCTTCTTCTTTCTTTTTTTTTTTTTTTTTTTGAGACAGAATCTCACTATGTCTCCCTTGGTAGAGTGCTGTGGCGTCACACCTCACAGCAAATTCAAACTCATAGGCTTAAGTGATTCTCTTGCCTCAGCCTCGCAAGTACCTGGAACTATAGGCACCTGCCAGGAAACCTGGCATTTTTTGTTGCAGTGTTATTGTTGTTTAGCTAGCCCAGGCTAGGTTTAAACCCACCATCATCCATCTATGTGGCTCGTCCCCCAACTACTGTGCGATGGGTGCTGAGCCATCTTCTTCTTTGTATCCATAGTTTATAACTACATACATTATGTGCCTTTGTATACATTATTTAGCTTCTGTCTATGAATTATTGGGTAGAAGGTGCTATAAATGTGTATTTTATTTCACATAAAGTCTAATTTAAGTATGATTTCTTTTGTTCATTTTCTTTCTTAATGATTTATCTAATGCTATTAGTGGGCTGTTGAAGTATTTGGGTAATGTAATGTATTGGTATCTTTCTCTTTGTTTAGATGTTGTAATATTTGTTTTATAAATTTAGGTTTTCTTTTTTCTTTTCTTTTTTTTTTTTTTTTGGAGACAGAGTTTTACTTTGTTGCCCTTGTTGGAGTGCTGTGATGTCACAGCTCACAGCAACCTCTAACTCCTGGGCTTAAAGGATTCTCTTGCTTCAGCCTCCCGAGTAGCTGGGACTACAGGCCCTTGCCACAATGCCCGGCTATTTTTTGTTGCAGTTTGGCTGAAGCTAGGATTGAACCCGCCACTCTCAGTATATGGGGCTGGTGCCCTACCCACTGAGCCACAGGTGCTGCTGTAAACCTAGGTTTTCTAGTGTTATGTGACCATATATGTTGAATTGTTTTATCTTTTGGTGAATTGATTCCTTTATCATTATATAATGACCCTCTTTGCCTTTATTTTTTAAACTGATTTTTGATTTAAAATTTGTATAACTACTATTATTTGCTTTTCAGGTTCCCAGCCCTTTACTTTCAGTCTGTATGTGCCTTTTGTGTGAACACATAGTTAAATCATATTTTTAAAGCCCTTTGGCCAGTTGTATCTTCTAAGTGCAGGATTTAATACATTTATAAAAGGTTTACATTAATATATGAAGTTTTATTCCTGTCATGTTATTAATTTTTTTTCCATTTTACAAATTCTTTACATCTTTGTCTCTTGTCTGTGTGATTTGATGAAATTTGTCGGCTTGCCATTTGATTTCTTTCTCATTTTTATTTATGTGAATGTTTTATAAGATCTTTGAACTTTCAGTTGGTGTATAATCAGTTTTAAGACTGCTTTGTTCATTTCTTATAGAGCCAGTATTTTTTTTTTTCTTTTGTCTTTCATCACTTCGAAAATGCCATACCATTCTCTCTGGCCTGTAAGTTTCTGGCTGGGAAGTTTGCTGTTAATCTGATGAGATTTCTGTTAAAAGTGACTAGACTTGGTGATTTTAAAATTCTTTCACTTTGGCTTTAGACCACGTGATTATAATTTACTGTGTTCCTTATTTTTACAGTGTACTGGCTGAGGATTGTTGGTCCTTCTTTTGTTGCCTAATCTCTTGCTAGGCTTGGGAAGTTCTCATTAGCTATTTTCCTTTTTTGAGACGATCTCACTATGTGGCCCTCGGTAGAGTGCTGTGGCATCATAGGTCACAGTAACTTCAAACTCTTGGGCTTAAGCAATTCTCTTGCCTCAGCCTCCCAAGTAGCTGGGACTTCAAGCTCCCACTACAACACCTGCCTGTTTTTTGGTTGGAGTTGTCATTGTTGTTCGGCAGGCTTCAGCTGGCGGTGTATGTGGCTGCTGCCCTAGCCACTGAACTACAGGTGCCAAGCCTCATTAGTTATTTTCTTTAAAAGGTTTTCTAAACTTTCTGATCTTTGGTTCAGTTGCCTGTGTAGTCTCAAACTCACAAAGGCTTTATTCATTCTTTTTTTTCTTATTTTTATCTGACTAGATTGTTTCAGAACTTTAGGTTCTGAATTTCTTCCTGCTGCTTGGTCTAGTCTGTTCTAGAAGCTTTCGAATGTATTTTCTAATTCCTTAATTTATTTTTTTGGTCCTGAATTTTATTTTTTTAAGATATTTATGTCCTTTTAAGATACCTCTTGCATATCCTGAATTGAATTTGTAATTTTGTTTTTGTATTTGTTTTCTCATTTTTCTTGTCATTCATTGGACTTCTTTAAAATCAGTGGGGTTTTTTTGTTGTTTTTGTAGAGTCTTACTTTGTCACCCTTGGTAGAGTGCTGTGGTGTCACAGCTCACAGCAACCTCCAACTCCCGGGCTTAGGCAATTCTCTTGTCTCAGCCTCCCAAGTAGCTGGGACTACAGGCACCTGCCACAACGTCCAGCTATTTTTTTGTTGCAGTTTGGCTGGGACCAGGTTTGAACCTGCCACCCTTGGTATGTGGGGCCGGCACCCTACCCACTGAACCACAGGTGCCACCCCTACTGTTTTGAATTGTTTACATGGAATTTCCAGGATTTCTTTTTCATTAAGACTGATAACTAGAGAATTAATATACTTGAGAGTCTCAGAATACCTTTTTTTTAATGCTTCTTGTAACTTTATTGGTTTCTTTGTATCTGAAACAACAGTCACATCCTATTTTTTTTCTCTTCTACCATATTTCAGGTAAAAGAAATGGTTGTCTAATTTCAACTAGTATTTATTTTTTTGCTTCCCCGTCCCCCTGCCATAGTGAGAAGTACTTTTTTTCTTAAACATGTGACTACGAAGTTGGTTGGATTAAGCTTGGCTTTGCTTGTTTGTGCAGTGGTAAATACTCTATATGATTCCTTTGCTTTAAACAATCTTAGTGTTACCTGTGGATTCCTCCAAGTCTGTGGTTATTGGTGGAGTGTGTGCTGACCTTATGCTGGAGACTAGAATGCCTTATTGGTTCTTCAGGTTTCAGTGGTAGTAGCAGTGGGCTAAGTGTGTCTATTTTTGTGGCAGGGAGCATCTTTTATACCCACCTGAATTGGCAATTCTAGTCAGTCCAACACTGGGGCCTCTGATGGGATTTTTTAAATGCCAGTGATAGTCGTAGAATACAGGGTGGGTAAGCAGGCTTTGACCACCTGGGTAGCCAGGATGCCATGGGCACTGGGGACAGGAAAGGTGGTGAGATAATCTTTTCTTTCTTTTGTACTCTTCTCTTTTGTTAGTTTTTGTTGTAATAGGCATTTTGGTCAGCTTCAGACCAATACGGGTAATAGCCAACTATTAAGATGTTGGTGATAGGACTTGAGCTTAACCTTTGTTCTCCAGAGATGTGCTCAATATGCCAAGTGTTAGATTGGGTGGTGGAACTCCCAGGATCTGGATCCTGTGCTCTGGGTCAGGGGCAGAGGTAGCAAGGTGGAGGGATAGAAGGATTGGTTGGAGTTGGTTTAGGAAAGTTTGCATTCAGGACCCCACCAATAGTGGAAACATACATCGCCATGATACATGTGGTGGGCCATTCTCAGAGACCTGGTGAAATGCCTTGGAGAAGGGTGACCACAACCACTGGGCCAAGTTCTCCGTCTGAGGAGAAAGGGATAGACGCAGTGGCTATAGGCTGGCTAGCAGGAGTGGGACCTGCTTCCTTCCCATGCTCACTTACAGCTGGGCTCCCTGCCCCATTGCAACTGTTGTACTCTTTCTTCAGTTTGTACAGTTTGCTTATGAGCCACACCACAGCCCAGCTTAATATGAAGGCTTTAGGACTATTCTTCCTCTCACTAGGTTGGGGAGGATTGGCCAGGTGGCTAATTGGTTCCAGCTCTAACAACTGGAGCCCATACCATTCTCTTTTCACAATTTTGGCTGCAAGAGCTGCTCCCCAACTCAATCCCCTGTTCCCTAACCTTTAACCTGAGTCCAGTACCATAGACTGTCATGTCTCTAGCTCTCTGGACCTTGCACAGTTTGCTAAGAGCTGAGATCTAGCTAAGATAATGATGAATCTTACTGTAGGTGTCTACATCTGGGGGAGAATAAGGATACTTCCCAGAGCAGTTCCTTCTTACAGTTTTCTGGCCCCTCACCAAGATAGATCCAGGGCTTGGAAGGGTCAAGGTGGTCTCCCATGGCCTGGATTTTTCAATTCTCCAGTGGGAAAATAGACCACAGAAGATACTCACTGTCTCCTATATTAGGATTCGCTTTTGGTTTTCTCTGCATGTGAGTGTCCTGCCCCCTTCCTCCTTAGAATCTCTAGTTTCCTTTCATTTTTCTGTTAACTCCCATGAGATGTGTGCACACTATTACTGGTTCTTCTAAGTGGATAAAGAATGCCTTTGGTTAGCTATGTTGGAATGAAAAATCAAAAGCCAGTTGTGTTTGACACCGTAGTATTTTCAGCTTTGGAGAAATTCTCACAATTAGTAAATGGTACAAGTATTTTGTGGGAAGACTGGTTCGACCTTTTTTCTTCTTTATTTTATTTTAAAAATAATATGCAGTTTATATTCTCTTATGTTTAGTTTTGGATGAATACTGTAGACCATTCTGTTCCCAGTCATTTGAAGGTGGTCTGTGTTTTAGACATTGAGGTAAATAAGTATTTCAGGGATTATGGTTCCAAAATATCAGTCTATGAAGTATTACTGGTGCAGGCTTCCATTTTCACTGCTATAGTAAAATGAGAATACATGTAGGTGTGCTGGTTTTGGGGGGGCTAAATTGTTTTCCTTTGGAAATGTTTTTCAGATTACCTTAAAGTGAAAGTGATAGTTGTTTGTATTAGTGGTCTGATTTGGCAAAACAAAATTTAATAACCTTATTGACATATCAGTTATTTCATATGAAAATTTAAAGGTCTTTCTTATAATCTAGGAAGCCATTATCTAGGGTATACAGTTGAATAAGTCAAATCTTTTATTCTCCCTTCTATTTTTTTTTTTTTGTTGTTGTTGTTAGAGACAGAGTCTCACCTTATTGCCTTTGGTAGAGTGCTATGGCATCACAGTTCACAGCAACCTCCAACTCCTGGGCTTAGGCAATTCTCCTGCCTCAGCCTCCTGAGAAGCTGGGACTACAGATGCCCACCACAACACCCAGCTGTTCTTTGTTGCAGCTGGGCCAAGGCTGGGTTTGAACCTGCCGCCCTCGGTATATGGGGCCGGCGCCCTACCCACTGAGCCACAGGCACCACCCCTATTTTTTTTTTATTTTAACTAAATTTTTTTCAGGTTAATGTGAGGGTCAAAAAATTTGATTTTGTGGCGGGTGCCTGTAATCCCAGCTTCTTGGGAGGCGGAGACAGGAGACTCACTTGAGCCCAGGAATTGGAGGTTGCTGTGAGCTGTGATGTCATTGCATTCTATCCAGGGTGACTGCTTGAGGCTCTGTCTCAAAAAAAAAAAAAAAAAAAAAAATTGATTTTGTAAGGTAGAGTCCTCTTATGGTTATGTTCCACACCCAAAAGGTATGCCAAATACCCCTATCCCATGCCCATTCTGTGAGAGGACCCCTTTCTTTTCTCTTCCCTTATTGCCCCTCCCCCCAACTTGAATTGAAATGAGATTTTCCTAGGTGGATCAGCATCAGATCATGTACTGACTTCATATTAGTATTGAGTACATTGGATACTTGCTTTCCCACTCTTGTAATACTTTATTAACTAAGAAGAATGTGTTTCGTCACATTGTGGTGGAAGACCGTGAGAACTGACTAAGCCCAAGAGCTGGAGGTTGCTGTGAAAAAGTGAAACTCTTGTCTCTAAAAAAAAGAAGAATATGTTTCAGCTCCATCCAGGATATTACAAAAGATGTGGAGTCACCATTTTTTTTTTTTTTTTTGAGACAGAGTCTCACTATGTTTTCCTCAGTAGAGTGCTGTGTCATCACAGCTCACAGCAACTTCAAACCCTTGGTGTTAAGTGATTCTCTTGACTCAGCCTTCCAAGTAATTGGAGTTACAGATGTCCACCACAACACCCAGCTATTTTTAGAGATGAGGTCTTGCCCTGGCTCAGGCTGGTCTTGAACCTGTGAGCTCAGGCAATCCTCCCGCCTCAACCTCCCAAGTGCCGGAATTATAGGCTTGAGCCACTGTGACTAGGAAGATGTTGGTTTCATGTCATGGTTTTCTGTTTGGGTCCAGATGTCTGTGTCTCTGTTGTTGTGCCAATACCATACTATTTGCTCTCTATGGACCTGGAAGATAGCCTAAGGTCTGGTAGGCTGATGCCCCCAGCTCTGTTTTTAATACTAATAATTGTCTTGGCTATACGGGTTTTTTTCTGGTTTCATACAAAATGAAGAATTATTTTGGTCCAAATCTTGGAAGTATGATGTTCTTATTTTAATGGGGATTGCATTGAATCTGTAGATTGCTTTGGTAAGTATAGACATTTTAACAATGTTGATTCTTCCCAACCATGAACCTGGTATGTTTTTCTGGGTTTTTTCTTCATTATTTATTTATTTTTTTTTTTTAGAGACAGTCTCACTTTGCCAACCTCAGTAGAGTGCTGTGGCATCAGAGCTCACAGCAATCTCCAGCTCAGCTCTGTTAAAAAATTGCATTAGATTATTTTTCTATAAAAGCTCTTGGGGATATGTATTACCAGTGAATAAACTCTGAATCAGTTAAAGAAAAAGCCTCACAAATGTGAGTTCCCTACAGTTATATAGAGAATGATTTAAATCAAATTTGAAGGAGCTTCAGACTTGTTCTGTGCCCTCCAGTAGCTGCTATCTGCAGGTTTTCGTGGCTATGTGTTGAATGTAGTTTGACCTTCTGGGGCATGATTAATGGCTTGAAATAATGCATTTCTATTTCTATAAAGTTATTTTTGGTGTGTCTTAAGAATGTATCAGCTACTGAATCTGGATAAATCAAGAAATTATAGAAGCCCAGTTATCTTTTAAAGTGCGTTCATTAAAGAATTGCCACTAAGCTTTTTCTTACCACGATTGACTTATTTTTCTTGAATAAGCACTCTTCAGCTTATTACATCTATTTTATTAATTTTCAGAATTCTGACTGAATTAATTTTGACTCTTTTTGCTAGTATTTTAATTGTACTTATGAAGGACCAATTTTTAAGAGGTTTTTACTCTACCATTCTTTTTTTTTTTTTGCAGGGGCTGGGTTTGAACCTGCCACCTCTGGCATATAGGGTTGGCACCCTACCCCTTTGAGCCACAGGCACTGTCCTTTACTCTACCATTCTTGCTGTTACCACTATTTCTATCATTTAAACATATTTGGTCATTTGTTGATTTTCTTTTCATTTTTTTATATCCCTAAATAAAGTTATGACATCTTTAAAAATACAATTTTTTATACCCATTATGTTATTTAAATTGGAATCTTCCTTTTAATAGAATCCATGTTTACACCTTACAGTTGAAGGCAGTGTTGGTTTATTTCGTAGCATTGTATCACAGATAATTTTAATCACCTCTCTTTGGATCTTTTTTTAGATTAATTGTAAGCTAACAGTTTAAGTTTCCTTCACCTCCAGCTGAGTCTAATTTCTTAAAATGGAAAAGCATGGACATTTTGGGACAGTTTGCAGAGGCTTTGCGAACATGCACACTAAAAAACTTTCATAAATTCATTTTGTTGTACTTTGCCCCATGTCACCTGTCAAAGACTTCAAGAATTAATTATTTTTAAAAGTACTAATCTGTTCTGACAGCTGATCTCTTTTAACATAGAAAAGCATATAACATTTTTGCAGTGTTATATACTATGTTCAGTTTTGAAAGGCAGTGTGTGATCTAAAAAAGTTCACAAAACTGCAAATCCATTTATTTATTTAAAATGTTAAGAAACTGGCTCTGGGCCTGTAGCTCAGTGGCTAAGGCACCAGCCACATACATAGAGCTGGTGACTTCCAACCTAGCCCAGCCCTGCCAAACAACAATGACAACTACAACCAAAAAATAGCCAGGCATCATGGTGGGTGCCTGTAGTCCCAGCTACTTGGGAGTCTGAGGCAAGAGAATTGCTTAAGTCCAGGAGTTTGAGGTTGCCGTGAGCTGTGATGCAACAGCACTCTACTGAAGGCAACATAGTAAGACTCTCTCAAAAAGAATGTTAAGAGACTTATAAATAAAAAGTAATACTAAGTAAAAGATCAGGTTTGCCTGTTCTGCTTTTATTAAAGTAAAATCTGTAATTTCCTAGGCAGTTAATCACTGTTAGTCTTGCATATAAACCTCTTCCTACTTGTTTAAACTGAAGAAGGTTTATTAAGAGTAGATGAATAAATGAAGAAAAGGAGAAGAGTTTGTATTTGAATAGCAGGCTTTTTCTTAATATGTTTAATTTGATTAGAGTAACTTATGAAACAGCCTTTGATATTTTATTGTAAGTGATTATTAAAACTGTTGCTTTATTTCTAAGGATAACAAAGCTGATGTCATTTTAAAGTATAACGCAGATGAAGCTAGAAGTCTGAAGGCATATGGCGAGCTTCCAGAACATGGTAATGTTGAAATTATTATTTTTATTTTTTATTTTTGCAGGTTTTGGCCAGGGCTGGGCTTGAACCCACCACGCCCAGTATATGGGGCCCAGTGCCCTACTCCTTGAACCACATTAGTTGAAATTATTATATCACCCTCTTCTTACATAGTGTTACTTCTTGTTGATGTTTAGGTGAAGGAATTTTAAAAGAATTACTTGTATATGATTTAAACATTTTCTTAGTTTTAAGTAAGCATACTTAAAGCATATATGTCAAATACTAATACTTGGCAAAAAGTAAAGGATATCTGTACTAACTGTTTTTGGTGAGAATTCATAAATTATAATTTAAATACTACTGTAGATATTTTAGTGCTAGTATAGCTGTTTCTGTAGGATTCTTCTTAACACATAATTTGTTTTCATAAAAGGTAAATATAATGCATTCTCACTATAGAAAGAGTGAAAAGATGAGTAAGTCCCTTATTTATGTCACCAGGAGGGTATGTACTAATTTCTAAGCCTAAATATTTTGTTTCTCACCTGATTTAGTTTTTTTTATTATTATATTGCATTCTATAATGAAAATGATAGGATTCTTTTTTTTTTTTTTTTTTTTTTTTAGACAGAGTCTCACTATATCAGAGTAGAGATAGTAGAGTGCTATGGCATCACAGCTCACAGCAACCTCAAACTCTTGGGCTCAAGCAATTCTCTTGCCTCAGCCTCCCAAGTAGCTGGGGCTACAGGCACTGCCACAATGCCTGGCTATTTTTTGGTTGTCGTTGTGATTGTTGTTTGGCAGGCCTGGGCTGGATTTGAATCCCCCAGCTTGGGTGTATGTGGCTGGTGCCTTAGCCACTTGAGCCATAGGCACCAAGCCCAGAAATTAGGATTTGGATTAATACCTGCTATTCCATTTTTTTATTGTTTAGGAATATGCTAATGTGGTCAAGTTTTTCTCACTGATTTTATAAACTAGCTTTTCTAGTCTGTTGAGAACTTTTGTACATGTTAAAGATAAATTGCTTAAACTGCACTCAAACCAAAAACCCCTTTTTAAACCTATTTGGAAAAAAGTTAGCCAGTTAGTAGAGTTTATTCTCACCTCTATACTAACTGAATCTATACCTGCCTTACTAAAAATACCTTATATGTGTGTAAAACATACATTTTATACCCATTATGAGCACTAAAATACCTTTTAAACAACAACAAAAAAATGTAACACATATTTTCTTCCTTGTTTCAATGACTGAGTAATGCATGCACTTCTAGGAGATTTCATTCTTAATATTCTCTGTATAATATAGAGTTATTACGAAGGCTTTCCTTGTAATGACACATTGGTTAAATTGAAGTATATTTCTTCAAGAGACTTTTTATATAGTTTGTATTTTATATCATTTCTTTTAGTAGGCAGTTTATTTTAATAACATCTTGATTTATAAGCATATTTGTTATTGTGTCTTTAGCTAAAATTAATGAAACAGATACGTTTGGTCCTGGAGATGATGATGAAATCCAATTTGATGATATTGGAGATGATGATGAAGACATTGATGAGGTAAGTAGATGACCTTTACAGGTGTTTTGTTTTGAATTACCTATAAAGAAATCAACTATTTCCTTTGAAAACTTTCTTTATGAATGTTGAATATTTAAATTAAGTGCATGTTTTGAGAGTGGTTGTGAATTTGAATATTCAGTATTACATATAAACCAGCTAGCTAGTCAAAACTGTACATACTATTTTGAGAGACTTATAATAAAATACTTTTATCTTCAATAAGCCAGTGTTAACTTTAGTAAGAGATAATCCATAGTCATAACTTATTTAAGAGTATCTGAAGAGAAGAAAAATCTATTAAGAAATACTATTGTAGGTCCAGCACCCATAGTTTAGCAGCTAGGGTGCCGGCCACATATACTAAGACTGGCAGGTTCAAACCCAGCCCAGGCCTGCCAAACAATGACAACTACAACAAAAAAATAGCCGGGCATCGTGGTGGGCGCCTTAAATCCAGCTACTTGGGAGGCTGAGGCAAGAGATCACTTAAACCCAAGAGTTTGAGATTGTTAGTGAACTGTGACACCAAGGCACTCTACTGAGCACAATGTAGACTGTGTCTCAAAAAAAGAAGAAAAAAAGGAAGAGAAATAATTGTACCAATATTGTTTTTATGTACGTCTTCATACAGGGGATCCTTACACGGAGGATTTTTGTGATTGAACTGTATTGGCAATCATTTTCTGTGGCAAGAACCTAAAAGAACTGTTGTGCTGTGGTTTAAGGGTAGATCTGAACATTTGAACTACTCAGATGAGGATGAAATCCTCTTTAGGAAGTTAATAAAGCGCATTCATGGCAAGGTTCAGAAAAATGCCAGGAATAGACTTTCATTCATCTGTGCCAGTGTTTACTTTGAAATGGGACCCAGTAGTCTGAGAGGGGAAGGGAAGCTAGACCCAATGGTTATTAAAGGATTAATTATAGTTATTTGAACTATTTTGTAAGAGTTTCTTTTGTTTTTACCTAAAACCCTATGGAAGATTTACAGATACCATACTTTTACTGTTGGGACTAAATTGACTCAGAAAAGAATATGGTTAGGATCATACTTTTCCTGTTCTCTGTGTCTTCCCCTAAAATATCATATCTCCAAGTTTCTAGCACAAAAAGAAGGAAAGAGATCCTATATGTTATTAAGGATGTCCATATAACATATATATCTATATAATATTCTGAAAGAGAAAAAAAAATATTGGCAAAGCAGAGAAATGGAGAAAAATCTGGTAAGTAGAATACCTAATTCAAAATGATTTACTTCCCAAATAACTTTAAGGGAGTATTCATGTACTGTAGAATGTTATAATAAGAGTTATTTTTCTATGGATCTGATACTGTTTTCATTTACAGATTTAAAGTGAACTCGATGTTTTACATTCCAACTTTTCTGAGGATTGTTCTACAGTTGGGATTTTGGCCATCACCTGTTAAGAAGACTAAAATTTTTTGGCACATAGTATTTAGAGTATAGTTTGTTAAAACTATTTTC
>CAUYRH010141497.1:0-35511 GCA_963574655.1 Perodicticus potto
ATACAAAAAAAAAAAAAAAAAAGGAAAAGACTTCTGTAATACTATGTTACAAAAACTTACATACAAAATGGTCAATTTTTATAAAACATTGCACAGATTATAGGCTCACGCTCATGTAAGACCGGAATGACAGATGTCAAGATGGCTATCGTGGGTGGAAAGACCCAAAGAGATTTCATTTTCTTCTCATTGCCTTATTATGCTTAGTGAGAAGGGACACTATGAAAGGGGCTTCAAGGAGGGCAGGAGAACCTGGCCTGCTAAAACAGGAAGTCTGGAGGGCCCAGAAGAATGTGGGTAACCTAGGTAACCAAGGATCAATAAATAGTAAAAGACAACTAATGACCAGTACAAAAGGGCCTGGAGGTGCAGAGAGGCCAATGAAAGACTTGCAACCAATTTCAAGCGGAGATGGTATTTTTATCCCTGGAGGCCTTTGCGTCCCGTCTTTCTCGCCTTTTCTGCTCCTTAAGTGGGACCCACTTCCAACGCTCTCTGCAAATGCTCTAAACTTTCTCTTTGTTCTTCCTAAATAAAATCTTCCTTTGTTACCCTGAGACTTCCATAGGTAGGTGACTTTTGCTCTCTCTCCACACAGAGGCTATGGTGAAAGCCTCTTTGTTTGAGGCTTTTCCCCACATTATTAAACACTGAATTACAAAATAATTTTAACATCTGCATACTATTCCATTGCATCTTTTAAACATTTAGGGTTTTTTTTCCTGTTTTTTGCTATTATAAATTACAAATGAGGTCTCAATACCTAGTCTGTTCATTAAACTTTACATCCATGCTTATTATTTCCTAAGGATAAAACCATAAGGATGGGTAAAAGACAATGTATATTTTTAAATAGTCAATAGGCATTTTGAAATTGCCCTCAAAATTTGTGTTTACATTTTTTAAAACATTGCCAATTTGATAATAAACAAACAATATATCCCTGTCATTTTTATTCTTATTTTTTAAATAGGGCCAAAGTTGAAAGTCTTTCTATAGGTGTTATGGTATTTATACTTCTCCTTTGGGGATTTACTCATTTATAATATCTTAATGGCATGATTTACACATTTGTCCTAACTGCCTATCTTTTACTGTGGTGCCTACCTTTGTCTTCTTGATTTGTGAGCCTTCTTTATACAGTAAGGAACTTAACCTTTTGCAGGATCATTTATCTTGAGCTTTCAGAGCACTCAGGAGAAGGTGATGCTTCTCAGTCTCTGGTCCTCATTTCTCTTCTGGAACTAAGCTTGAATGATGTTTAGGATGGAAAAAGCAATTAATTACAATTCTTTATGAATATTTATAGACCAGAGAAACCAATCAAAATCTTTAGTGCCTTAGGAGAGCTTAGTAACATAGGAATATTATTTGGAATGAGTTCGTTAACCTTAATGTTCCTGAAGCAATGTCAGCAATGAGGTGACTTCCTCATCTTAAATAAAGGTTAAGATATGTTTAATATATACTTCAAAATGCATTGGTTAGTTATGCTTTGTATGTGGGCATTTGCAGGTGCGAGGTGTTATTATCAAGCTGTATCAATGAAGATCAGATTATTTTCCTTCTTTCAATACTAATATCTTCCTGCTATACT
The DNA here is from genome assembly GCA_963574655.1 of Perodicticus potto. Lineage (NCBI taxonomy): Eukaryota > Metazoa > Chordata > Mammalia > Primates > Lorisidae > Perodicticus > Perodicticus potto. Next base: position 1,598 of record CAUYRH010141497.1, read on the forward strand.
CCAAAATGTTTCTTTGAGTAAAGGTCTCTTTTTGTCCTTCTGACAAATTTATGCAGTAAAACTCGCTCTGTCCTCGGCTCCTAGTTTTCAAAGTTGAGAATCACCTAGGGATGTTCTTAAAATGCAAGTACCTTCCCATCCCTCTGCCCCCAAGATTCTGATTTTGCTGGAAGACTTGTGTTTTAGAAAACCCCTCTTTGGGGATTCTGTTATTCTAAGTTGTAAACCACACATCTCTGTCCTTGGAGCATGAGAACATGGAGCATGAAGACTTGCGCCACATCTTCAGAGATCCACTTACATCACACCCCAGGTTCACACTTAAAGATAATGTGACCTTTGACGGGTCTAGAGGAGAAGACCTCATGAGGCTCACAAAGGTACATGGAGGACAGGATCCAGGATCAAACAGACCTTGGTTCCAATCCCACCGTGGAAAGACAAGTGGCCACAAAGGACATTAGTGATCATTAATGAACAATGACATGTCGATATCACACACATATGCAATCCTCATTCAGCTCATAAGTGGTCAGTCTTTGCTAAAAGACAGAGGAAAGAACATAGACTTGATCACTGGGTACATGTGACCAGAACCCAGTTCCAGCCAACTGCTGGTTGGTGATGCAGAACAAGAAGCTTGATCTCCCTGAATGATCATCATCATTTCATGGAAGTTTTGGTATAAAATTAGATGGCACAATCTTTAAACAATAGATATTTAAATAAATGTGGTAGTCTTACTTTTCCTTTGTCCTTCTAATTAATTTTATGCCAATCCAAATCTGGGTGAGGTTAAAGTCTCACTTAAAATAAACATCACACTTCTCTTTTTTTTATTAAGTCATATACACATAGATCATGAGTACATTTATGCATATGTGGAGTACCATGTACTGATTTTTTTTAATACAATCTGACATGGTTACATCAAACCAATCAACATAGCTTTCACCTCATTTACTTGATTATTGTGTTAAGACATTTATATTCTATACTTGACAGATTTGCAACATGAAGCTACTTTATTAAAAATTATAGGAGGAGGACAATCTTAATGTGTCTTATATCCCAGGACATTACAGTCCCAATCTTCATAAATCTAACCAAATGTGAGCTCATATCCCACTGAGACAGATGTTTTTATCAAGGCTCTAAGGTCATGGGAGCATCAGCAGTGCTCCCACCTTGGCCCCTGGGATGTTTGTAAATATGTAAGTGTCATTCATTTGGGTTTTCCCTAAATGATTAGATTATCCCAAGCTCTTCATTATCGCGATCTTCCAAAGAAGCTGAGAAAAATCTTCTGTTTCACTAAGGGTGTTGAGTGTTAGATCATAACCAAAGGCCATACTTTTATTTATAAGAAGAAAAGTCAGCCAAGGACTTGGTATCATTTTAAATATGGGTTTCTTTATGCCCCTGAAAGAACCATTCCTCTGTCCATGCATATGGTGTTGAATCCATCCAGCACAGCTCAGAGCGGTCAGTCTACCTGCTGTGTCCTCCATTTGTGGTCACTCACCAGACGTCATATACTGAAGCTCTGAAGACTTTACATTCTAGCTATGATCTTGGGCCAGTCATCAAACTTCCCATCCTAAAAATGGGCATGAGAATGGTCACAGCACAGGGGTGTTGTGGAGAAGAAATGCAGACAATATTTATTAAGTGCCTTAAAGTCTGCAATGGATCGCAACTGAGGCAGCGATATCACAAGGAAACTGATCACTTGCTGCCATATCATGCCCCATCGTGTATATTTTATATTTGTTATCTCGATTTATTTAACTGCTACAACATCCTTTGTTGCGGGTATTAGTTTTACTATCTGACACTGAGGGAGTCTCAGAGAGTTTGAGAAGCTTTTCCAAGGCCCTTGCTAGCAGAAGGCAGCCAAGCTGGAATTCACATGTAATGCACTGTTTCCCAAGCTATTTTACCACATCTTCATATCTTTAAAAATCCCGTCCTTTTCATAGTGCTGTTTTCCATATAGTCTGGAATTTGTGGAGAATAAGGTCAATGGGGAGGAATTATATAGCAATGCCTATGGTGAATACCTTGGAGGAAGGGAAATAAGCAAAATTACCACCACAAACATTTCTTTTATTCTCTATTCACCCCTTACACACACATGCAGGAATATGCACACATGTAAGCACACACACATATACAAACAATCCACCACGCATTACTGGCAACACTCAAAACCTTGATAATGGTAGACTAAAATGAGGGTAACTCTAATACACCAACTTTCTGTGTGCATGTAAAAATCAAATCAAATAAGTGAATTCATAAATACAAGAAACACCTTTTCTCTTAGGGAAGTGGAAATAGAAATGTTTCCCACTGAGCTGGGAACAAAAAGAAGGCTGATTAGCTCAAGCAACCACCATTAGTTTTTCCCTTAAGGGAAAGGGTAAAAACAGAGATAGTCTCCTAAAAATACCTATTAAATATATTAACTAATATGAGTGTTTGATCCAACCAAAGGCAACACTTTAATTTCTATGAAGAAAATCCAGCCAAGGACTTGGTATCATTTAACATAGGAGTTTCTGTATGCCCCTGAAAGAACTGTCACTGTCAGTAAAACTAATACCAGCTTATTAGTTAATATGTTTAAACAGGCAGTTAATAAAGACATCTTAAAACTGAGGGTGACTGAGCTTCATTTTTTACACACAAACAAGCAATCAGATTTTGGCTATTTTATGTAATAAAATAACATCATAAATATTCTTATTATAAACCAAGTTCTATGCTGAGTATTTTCAAAATATTCATTTTGAATATCATAAATATTCTTATTATAAACCAAATTCTATGCTGAGTATTTTCAAAATATTCATTTACTGTTACTTTTTTCCTGTTGATAGTAACATAAACAAGAATTTACCACTCGAGGGAATCTTTAGATGATCCTTTGGCTGAGTACAATGAGTTCGTATCTATGTTCAGAATTTCTCTCCAATTTTCTCTCTTCTTTATGAAGAAAATCTAAGTTAAATAGAAACTTTAAATTTTTCAAAAAAATTCATTTTAAATTCTAAAATGTTTCTTTCCTCTTCCCATTAACTCTTACTGGGGTTAAAATGATTGGAAAAAAATAATAAAGGAGGAATTGGAGCCAATAAAAGAATGTGAAGCAAATGAATTAACTTGTTGATCGTTCTGCTGTTGGACTGTGGAATTAGGTAACGAGAAAAAATGCACATTTATATCTTGGAGAAAGTCAGAGTATATTGAACCATTCCATTTCTTATTTAGAGATATAGAGAAGGAAACGTGGAGTGTGAGCAAAATGATCTCAGGTGTTCCCTTTCATTCTTCTAAATCAGACACTTCCTGATCATTATTTTTAAAGGAATTATTCTGTTACAGCATTAAGCCACTCTTGAGTTTTTGCTGCTCTAGTAAATCCCAAAATAATATGAGGATCTAGGCCTCCTCCTTTAGGTATGAAGGGCAGGTTTCAAAGAAGCTTAGAGAAGAATCTCTTATTCAAACAACAACCTCATACAACTTTTACATTCTTAATGATACCTCATAAAATCACAGCTGTTTCTCCTACCCTGTAGGTAGTCAAATGATATCAAAGGCCTTTTTACACAAACTTTTCTATCAGATCATTAACCAACTTCATTCCCACGAAGACAGCATTTTCTGAGTCAGATTTCACCTGTCACAGTATAGTATAGAATTACAGAACCATGAGGTCATTGACCTGGCTGCTGAAGCAATTCTAATGCTTCATGTGTAAGCATCATCATCCTCTACACACAGGTCCATCTAGGCAGAGAATATAGGAATAGTTGCCAGTCTCTTAGCCTCTCCAAGGTTGGGGTGGCAAGACCACTCAAGAAAGGGAAAGGCCTGCCTTCCAAGAATGAAAGATGTGGGGGAGAATGAACTGAAAGAATGTTGGGTTGGAAGCTTTGTAAAAGTTCTACCTGAAATTCTCATATGTCCATCAAACTCCCCTACCAAGGAAGAACATAATGTTATAAAATGTATTCCCAATAAAGGCCTCTGTCATCCCTGGGTGGGACCGTCCTCTCAGTTTCAGACTTCTGAAACCCTCCATCTTAGATACCTAGTGACATGCTTCGTTGTGAATCAACTAAACATGATTTAATTGTGTTTAAAAGTCAGTTTCCTTGGGAAGAAGTGTGTCAGTAAGATAGTCCACAAACACCAGTCAGTCATAATGATGTTATTGGAGTAGACACTAAGACAGAGAAGATAGACTATTTCAAAAATTTTTTTAATATTGAAAATTATTCTCTTATTGCAATTATGCCTTTTATGCAAATGGTTTAATTTAAGGAAGCTCTAGGCCATTACCATGCTACATAATGCATGAATTTAACAAATGGACAGAGGTTAAATTACTTCTTTCACTAATGCAAAATGAATAGATTCTCCCAGTTGAGATACTTCTTTAACAAAGATATTAATTTATACTTATGATAGATGTGCTAGAAAATTATCTTTCTTCAAAATAAGTTTATCCAAAGATGAAATGGGCTGCCAAGTGAGGCTCTCATTTCCCCCATCACTGTAAATGTTCAGGCATGAGTAAACAGCTCATGCCTAACAGTCTCTACTGAGTTACATTGGCATTGGTAGCCAACATGACAAATACAAGCCACTCTGTAATCTCATACATATTGGATAAAAAGGCAGAATGCACTTGTAGTTCAGGCAATTAACTAGATAATCGCTTTAGTTAGAAACATTCTCTCCATCTTTTATAGATGTAAGAATTTAGTCAGTACCTTTTAGCTTATAGTCAAAATGGAGAATTTAGAACAGCATGGCAGCTTTTCTCCCTCTCACCTAGGAAGATTTTTCAAGACTGTCTCAGGCAAGCAAATATAGAAGACTGGAGATTCTCTCACCTATGCAAGTGAGCTTCTGTTATCATCCCTCTTTTTTGTCACATGACCAGACTTGGGTTTCCTGGCTTCTTAGTGCTGAATCTAAGAACCCATTGACTCTCATGGCTCTGATTACCTTTCTGAAGACAACTTGCAAAGGAACGCATGGCCAACCTCCCCAGACATGAACAAAATGAACAGAAACTCTTCCTGCTGCATTTCCTTGGAGGGAACACCAAGTCTTAACTTCATAAAATCAAGTAGGACTGTACATTTTTGAAACAGTTTATTCATCCTTCAGAGATTATTGTCCCTCTCCTGCTGCTACCTTTAAAGAAAATCCACTATGTCTTGTTTTCTTCCCTGTTATCAGAGTAGGTAAAGAAATTGAAGCTTACAATAATTAGAATAGTTAGAAAACTTCACATGTTATAAATAGGGAATCAAAAGAGTTTTTGGCTTCAGAGTGCAAGGTCTCAGTGGCTGCATTGACTGCTGCTAACTTGCTGTCTCCGGGTAAGGCCATCTTGCTTATAGAGTGTACAGTGGCATGGATAGTGTTTCTTGGAATATTTCAGTGGTATAATTTATGATACAGGATCTTCCTCAAAGTGTTGTCTTGATAACTAAATGAAAACATCCACATAAAGCACATAGCACAGTACCTGCCCTGCACTAGGTATTATTCATTATTATTCAAATTTGTTACACTAGATTTTGACCGTTTTCTGAAGCAGCCAAAACCCTACAAATTAAAAAATAATAGCAGTCTAAATTTAATCTAATCTCTCGAAGGAAGTATTTGTAATTGGTTCCAAGTGGCATGTCCTTCTAATTGGTATGAATCTATCAATCCCATCTGGAGTTGGCTCAGGTACTGCCTTAGAACCTTCTGCTCATAGACATTGTCCAATGAAACAACACTTGGCTGCAGTCAAGAGATGTGGCTTATTATCTGAACTTTGACAACAACAAACTGACCATGACAAGCTCATTCCCATCTCTGATCTTCAAGTTTTCATATGGAAAAAAAAATATATATATATATGTATATATTATATATATATGATCACCAAGTTGTCTTATACATCAAGGACTTAGGAAATTATAAGGGTTCAAATGTCATTTCCAAGAATATCTTTCCTAAGAGTCTGAAGAAGCTTAGAATTCCTCCCAATGGTGAGGGATCTTTGAGAAAACACAGGGAGGAATAAGGGCAGGGTCCTTCTCCAACTTGAAAGACCACACATGAGATCATAATTCCTTTAGAAGAATCCTTTTTAACATAGTGACCAATTGGTCAATGACTCTGTTGGGGTCCCCTCTGAGTGATTCTATACAGAGAAATAGAACATAGCATTCAAGAAGACAACACTGGGGTTGAAAATGCAAGCTTCGCAAAGGGAAAAGTATAGCAGTAAAATAAGTATAATTAATTAATTAACAGTAGGAAATATTTATACGGGGTTATCATGTATAAGACACTATTCTTAGCACTATTAATTCATTTCATTCTCCCAGGAACCCTTATAAGACAATTCCTATTATTATATCCATTTTCTAGATGAGGAAACTGAGACATAAGATTCAAATCTAGGTAGTTCTAATTCTTGGTTAGTCCATGCTCACAACTAAGAGATGAAAGGAGGAGAAGGACCAGAGGAGACAGCATAGGGGAGAAGAGTCCCTAACTTTGGCAGGTGTGAGCACACAGCTAACCTAATATAGCTCTGAGCCAATGTTCAGACTTTCACAACTCAAGAGGAAAGGAAATGAATCACCACTCAAGCTCAGTCCCCTGTCATCCTGTGCCAATTAGGAATTTTCTTTTCATAGTTCTGCTCTCCTGCATTTTCAAACTAACAATGCAGTCCATTCTGACATACAGTATTTTATGTTTGATTGAAATCAACTTCACATATATTACAAGGTTCTTATTTTATGTGGCTGTGTTATGGGCTGAAATTCAAACATGAAAATAAGAGAATGCTTGAGCATTGCAAAAAGGTTCTTCTTTTAATGGTTGTGCTATGCACTGAAGGCCAAACATGAAATAATAGAATATTTTAGCATCATAAAGTGTATTAATGTTCCCATTTGACAAGCAAGAAAAGTGAGGTTCAAAAAATTTAGATTTGTTCACAGTGAAATGCTGGCATATGTAAATGCAAAGTAAGCCTTCTCACTTTGCATCCAACCAACTGGCCTTCTGAAGAAAACAGAAAAACATATTCATCTTTAGCCTAGAGCTGAGACAAATTATGATTGTATGACATTTTGTAAGTCTTAAGTAACAAACATTCAGGGAAGGAGTCAGACTCAAGCTTAGGATCTACAGGAAAGGACTTTTTCATGACGATAATAGGCTAATAATGCAAAGAAACCCTTCACAAAGGGGTGAGCTGTCAGGCACAGGGTGTTTTCTAGTTGAGGGTGTTTAAAACCCTAGGATTCCCTGTCCGTGCCCAGAGAAAAGAAACCCTCTTCCCTGGATAGAGCAGAAAATGTCACCCCGTAATAATTAACAGACATTTGAGCAGACATCAGGGATGTTATAGAAAGAATTTCTAAATTGGCAAGACAATGGTCTATTACAAGCCCAATATGCTGTGATGAGGATGGTAATGAAAAAGAAGAAAAGGATCATGAGAACAATTAACTGCATTGAAAATATTATTGTTGTTTTTAAAATTCTATTATCACATTTATATAACCAAGCTCATCTGAAATTAATCAGTCAGCCATTGAAAAACAATTAAATCTTGTGTGATTGGTAGTTAAAGGAAATTCAGACATTTGTCTTTCTTTGAATTAGCAGCTCTCTGGCTAGCTCATTTATTTTCAAGCTGCTACTTGTGGGTCTCTATGTTTGTGCCCTGTTTTAGGCAGCACTATTGATAGTATTGTCAACACCATATTGACAACAGGTTGGACTATTTTTATGATCTCTTTGACCTGACTGAAACCTTGTCTTGGTATTGTGGACATGGAGTCCAGAGTGTTGGGAGAGCTCTGTTTGCTGGCTTCCTGTTTGAATGTGAAATTCAAATCAGGGATTGTGAAATTCCAGAGTGAGTCTTAGCATTCTGTTTCCCCCTCTTCTACCTCCAAGAAATGACCAGCATGCTATATGATCAAGGCAAGTTATCAGACTTCTCATTAAGGTAAAATGAGGGGCTTTGTTTTGGCTAATTCTAAGGTCTTTTTCAGTTTTAAAAACATCCTTCCCTCCCTCTGAAAGAAGTAGATTTATTCCCCAGCTCAATGACCATAGGATGGTTCGAGAGACTAGGCAAAAGTAAGGGAAGTGCACATTCTATGATGACCTTTTAGAAGCTTTGAATGTTGGACAATAAAATTACTGAGGACTCTGGGTAATCAAAATAAAGTTACCACCATTCCCCAGGGCTACCTTGAGCAGACACAGGAGGGCATCAGACATATTGGTCTATCAGTCTTGGTTTCTCTTGTGTGAGATGAAAGGGCTACACTAGCAGGAGATCTCTTAGGCTACTTTTTATTCTAAGATTCTTTGAATTTATTTTCAAACTTTTCTTTAATTAAAATAAAAAGGAGGCAGAAAGACTCCCTGGTAAAATAGTTCCCTGTTCCAAAACCTAACAAGAAACAGAGCAAGATCCTTAAATGACTTAAGTTTACTCATGAAGAAAGTCAATGTGAACTTGATTTGCTGCATATATGGATGTGTGCTCTTCTGTTTTGTCAAAATGATGTTAGTTTTATTAAGATATTATGATGTTAGTTTTTACAAAATCTCACAGGGAAGGAAAGAGCTGGATAAGCTCATGCAAAGCCTCCCTCCCCTTGTACTCACTGCTGGGTATTCACAGGAAGGCTGGTGGGAGGGAGGGAGAATATCCTACTCTGTGAATGTTTTATTAAAATATGGGCTCCTCTTAATTTTTTAAAAAAGATTGAATTGCCTTGTTTCCTTTTGACGTCTCCTTCAACCCCAAACACTGGTAAAACTTAACTCTTCCCAAAGCTCAACTCTGCTGCAAAGTAATTCATTCTCCTTTTTTTTTAAATTACAGTATTCTCAAATGAGGGATGAAGTATTCAAGTCAAACTTGGTGTGTGCGTTTATTGTTCTCCTGTTTATCACGGCAATACAAAGTTTGCTTCCTTCTTCAAGGTAAATACTAAAGAACTAATTTATCAGGTGAAATGTCTCTGTGAGAGTATAGTCCCTTACCTGGACCCAACTAGCTGACTTTATAAGGGATCAGAATTTAAAATAGCTGGGTCCAAGACCCATCCCAAAATGTTTGGCAATATCAATGTTTATTCTGATTGTCTTTCTCTGCATAATAATCTCATTACTCTGGCCAAGGCTAGAGTTTTTTTTCCCATTCTCAATAAAAGCATCAACCAAAAGTAAAATAGGCTCCACTCTTATTTGACATTATACCCCAAAATGCAGAAAGCAGTATAAAAGCCTCAGTCACTCTTGATGTACTTATTGGTTTGTCAATATGATTTGTTCGTAGATACAGCATTATACCTTCCTAGGTGAGCAAAACTGACACTTAATGATCTTGCAAATGCTTAAAAGTGACCAGTCATTGCTCCAAATATTTTACATACAATAACTCCTGAAATCCCCACAACAACCCTATGATTCTATGGTTCTGTGCTTCTTCTCATTTTAAGGAGGGCTCAGAGTAATGAAGTAAGTTTCCCAAGGTCTCACAGTTGAAAGATGTTACAACCCCAGATTCAACCCAGTATGTCTAGCTCTAGAGCCTGGATTTTTAACACTCTTTCAAGCACATGCATACATTGTCCAAATTATATGTGTAGGTGCCATAGCAGGGATTTGAACCTGGTTCTGGATTAGTCCAATTGCCTGCTTTTTTCCATTCTTACACTGTAAACTGCTCCTCCCTCTTTTCTCAGCCAAATTGGCTTCTCTCTAAAATTACCATGAGGTTTCTCCTTTCACATGGCTAAAAATAACATCAACAAATACTTTTAAATATTTAATATAAGCAAAGCAGCATGCCGGGCCCTGTGGATGGCATAATTTTTCAGAGGAGGTCTGTACTGTTTAAGATTATTTAGTGAGTGAGAGGGCAGTGCCTGTGGTTCAAAGGAGTTGGGCACCAGCCCCATATGAGGGAGGTGGCGGGTTCAAACCCTGCCCTGGCCAAAAACTGCAAAACAAAAATATATATATATTTAGTGAGAGACAGAGACATTAGCAACAACTCCCGGTACCTGAGTACATACTTAAGTGCTAAATGCTGTGCACAGATGGTCTCAAAAAAGCCTCAGAAATGACCAAAAAATGAGGCAGAATTATTATTCCCATTTCATAGGTGGGGATTTATCCCAGATCACATTTCTGTAACATTAGACCTGAAATTTGGACCCAGAGACAGGGTCTGTGCTTTTAACCACACTAACCTGCTTTGCACCCAAAACAGAGATTCATTCTTCCCCATGGTTGAAGAGAAAAAATTGCAGAAAAAGGTATAACTTTGAGTTGAGTAGAACAAGGGAGAATAACTAGGAGAGAATTCCTATTTAGAAAGAAGGATTGACAAAGGCACAGAAGTATGAAAGACCTTGTGTTTGTAGAACAGTGAGTCAACAGGAGAACACAAATAGGATTTGTGCAAGGGTGTGTTTTGTGGGCACTAAGACTGAAGGAGGGGTGAGTTAGCAGATTCACCCTCCATAACTATGTTAAAGACTTTAGAATTAATCTTGGAGATAAGAAGCAGCCCTTGAAGATTTTTAGGAAGGTTGTAGCATTATGCTGTGAAAGAAAGATGTTTGAGTTAACTGCCACTCAGGGAATGGCAATGTTTGACATTTTCTGGATTGTCAAGGGACATTAGGAGAAGGAGAAAGGGCTTCCAGAAAGATGGTGGCAGAAGTGGCATATTTCTTAATCTCTAAAATTCCGACAACTAGATAACAAAACCAAAAACCTAATATACTATAACAAAAACTTAAAAATAATCCGAGAAAAAATAAGTGAAGTTAAATAAAATGCTTTTCTTTCCTTGTTCTTAGTTAAGACAAAGCATAGCTGTTTGCTTATGCAAGAACATTAACAATGTACTTGGTGGTTATAAATATGGATAAAAGTGAGCTGATTGATAAGATTGTCACAAGATACATGAGCAGAGAATTGAGTATGCTTTGGTTTAAGGTACCTGTATTACACATGAGGTGATATGGTGTTATTTGAAGGTAGACTTAGAATAATTAAAAATGTATATTGTAAACTCTTCAGTAAACACTAAAAAATTAAAGAAATATAATCAATATGATAAGAAAAGAAATAAAATTAAATACACAATCGATATCAGAAAACACGCAAAACAAGATGAACAGAGAATAATGCAATGGATGAAAAATAATTACAAAGATAATAGATATTAATCCTACTTTAAAAATGAGTACTTTTAGATGTTAAGTATCTAAACACACCAATTAAAAGACAGAGTTTGTCAGAGTGGATAAAAACAAGGCCCCAACTACATATTGTCTATAAGAAGCCCTCTGTAGATACTAAAACTCAAATGAGTTAAAAGAAACGTAGACAGACATACCATGCTACCACTAATCAAAAGAAGGCAGAAGTAACTATATTAATTTCAGACCACACAGACTCAGAACCAAGAAAATTATCAGAGATAAGGAAGGAAATTACATAATGATAAAAGTATCAATTCTCCAAGAAGAACTAACAATATGAGCATTGATGCACCTAACAAGAGAATATCAAAATATACAAGGCAAAACCTGACAGAACTGAAAAGAGAAATACATAAATTCACTATTATAGTTGAAGACTTCAATATCTGTTGGTAATTAATAGATCACACAGGCAGGAAATCATTAAGGACATAAATATCCTGAACTTATCTAATCAACATTATAGACTACTCCACCCAACAAAAGAATGCGCATTCTGGGCGGTTCCTGTGGCTGAAAGGAGTAGGGCACTAGCCCCACATGCCAGAGGTGGCAGGTTCAGACCCAGCCCCAGCCAAAAACTGAGAAAAAAAAAAGAATACACATTCTTCTCAAACTCACATGGAACATTCACCAAGGTAGACAACATTTTAGGCCATCAGCTACACCTTAACAAATTTAAAGGATAAAAGTCATGCAAAGTATGTTTCAGATTACAGTAGAATTAAACTAGAACTCAATAACAGAAATATAGCTGGAAAATCCTTTTTAAAAACTTGGTGAATAAATAACACAGCTCTAAACAACATATGAGTGAAAGAAGAAATTTCAAGAGACATTCTAAAATATCTTGAACTAAATAAAAATACAACTTACCAAATTTGTGGGATGCTGTGGAAACAGAACTTAGAGGGAAATTTACATTAAATGTATTTGTTAGAAAAGAAAAAAAGATCTAAATTGATAATTCAAGCTCTTACCTTGATGAACTACAGAAAAAAAAAGCAATTTAAACCCCTAACAAAAAAGGAAAAAATAAATCATACCAATTAGGGTAAAACTCAATGAAACCAAAAACAAGGAAACAATAGAGGAAATCGACAAACATAAAATCTGGTTTTCTGACAATATCAATAAAGATAATAAACCTCTAACCAAGATAATCAAGAAAAAAAGTGAGAAGACACAAATTACCAGTGTTACAAATGAAAAAGAGGTTCTCATTTTGATTCCATGAACATTAAATAGTAAGAAAATAATACTACAAACAACTCCATGTCCACAAATTTAATAATTGGGATGAAACAGACCAATTTTTTGGAAAGACACAAACTCCAAATTCACGGAAGGAAAATAAAACCTGAACAGCCTTATATCTATTAAATAAATTGAATCATTAATTTAAAACTTACAAAAAATAAAACACCTGACCCTGATAGTTTCATTGGTGAATCTACCAACATTTAAAGCAAAAATAATGCCATTTCTCTACAACTAAAAGAAAGGGAACAGTTTCTAACTCATTTTGTCAAGCAATCAGTATCCTGATTCCGATATCAAAACCCAGGAAGGACATCAAAATAAAGAAAAACTACAGACTAATATCTCTCAAAAACATAAACACAAAACTTCTCAGCAAAATATTAGCAAATGAAATCCAATAATGCATAAAAAGATTGACACAACATTACCAAACAGAATTTCTTCCAGTTATGCAAAGCTTATTCAACATTCTGAAATCAAACAATAGTAACTCACCATATTAGGTTAAAGAAGAAAAATCATGTGATCATATTAAATGACAAACAAAAAGGATTTGATAAAATCCAATGCCCATTTATGATTAAAAAACAAAAAGCCTAGGAATGCAAAGGAACTTCTGCAACTTAGTAAAGAACATGGACAAAATAACCTACAGCTAACATCATCCTTAATGGCCTAAGACTGGAGCTTTCCCCCTAAATCAGAAACAAGAAAGGATCCACTTTCTCACTGATCCTATTTAATATCATATCGGAAGTCCCAGCTAGTGAAGTAAGATAACAAAAAAGAAATAAAAGGCAGACAGATTACAATGGAAGAACTGAAACTATTTATCAACAAATAACATGAGTTTCTATTAGAAAAATCCCAAAAGAGCCACCAAAAACTCCTAAAACTAATAACCAAGGTCATAGAATACAAGATCAATATAAAAAAGTCAATTACTTTTCTTTATATTAGGAATTTACAATTGAAATCTGAAAGTTAAGAAAAACAATAATATTTACAACAGCATCAAAAATAAAATACTTAGGTATAAATCTAACAAATATGTCAACCAGTTCAATGAAAATATTTCAAACTGTATATAAAACCAGCACAATGTACCCCATGATTGCATTTATGTACACAACATAAATTTTATGATTTAATAAAAAAAAATTACTTGGAAAACAAAAAAAATGCATGTAGTAGTCTAAAAAATACTGATGAAATAAATCAAAATGTATATAAATGGAAAGATACTCTGTGTTCATGGATTGGAAACTTGATATTGCTAAGATGTCAGCTCTTCCCAAACAGATCTATAAGTCAATGAAGTGTCACTCAAAACCCCAGTAAACCATTTTGTAGTTATCAACAAACCAATGCTAAAACTTATACAAAAAGATAAACATATATAGCATAATCAACACAATACTATAAAAGAATGCAACAAAGCTAGAGGATTCACATGACTTGATTTTTTAAGACTTCTATAGGGCGGTGCCTGTGGCTCAAAGGAGTAGAGCGCCAGCCCCATATACCAGAGGTGGTGGGTTCAAACCCAGCCCCGGCCAAAAAAAAAAACTCCAAAAAAGACTTACTATAAAGCTACAGTAATCAAGACAGTGTACACTGACGAAAGAACAGACAAATAGCTCAATGGGACAGGAAATAGAGCCTAAAATAGACCCATATAAATATAATGAAATGATATGTGGCAAAAATAAGTCAATCAAGAAAGGGTATTATTTTTAATAAATGGTGCTAGAAAAATTGGACATGTCCATGTCCAATCTTTTCTATGCAAAAACATGAACTTGGACATAGACCTTAAACTTTTTATAAGAATTAACCCTAAATGGTTTATATAACTAATTGCAAAACTATAAAATTTCCAGAAGAAAACATAGGAGAAATTCATGATCTTGGTTTTGATAAGGAATTTTTAGGTACAATACCAAACTTATGATTCATGAAATTAAAAAAATATAAATTGGACTTTATTGAAAGTTTAAATGTCTCATCTACGAAAGTCACTATTGTGAGAATGAAAACACAACACACTCCAGAAGAAAATATTGGTAAAAATTTTTTAAAAACTGATGAAAGATTTATATCCAAAATATACAAAGAATTCATAAAATTCAACAATTAGTAAACAACCAAATTGTTTGAATGGACAAAAGATCTAAATACACAACTTACCAAAGAAGATATACAGATCTCAATTATGCATATAAAAGGATACTCAACATAGTTTGCCATTAGGGAAATACAAATTAAAACAACAATAACATACCACTACATGCCTATTACAATGACTAAAACCAAAATAAATGAACAAATATTTTTCAATACCATTTTGTGGCGGTAATAATAACAATAAAAATTACCTGTGGGATATGTAGACAGTGAAATAATATTCAGATATAGAAAGGAATAAGCTATCAGTCAAACAAAGACATGAATCGATCTTAAATGCATAGTTCTTTTTTTTTTATTAAATCGTAGCTGTGTACATTAATGCAATTAAATGCATATTTCTAAGTAAATGACACCTGTCTGAAAATGTTATATACACATATGATTTTATGTATATAATGTTCTGGAAAACCATAAGGGTGGTAAACAGATCAGCAATTGTCAAGGATTTGGAGAATGAGGAGGAAGAGCATTGAATAGATGAAGCTCAGCATATTTTTTAGGGTGGTGAAACTATTCAGTAAGACATTGTAATGGTATATACACAGTGCTATGCTTTTGTTAAAATCCATAAAACTTTACAGCACAGAGAATGAACTTTAATATGTACAAACTTTTAAAAATTTTATTTAGGAGTTTAGGAGCTGACACCATGACAAAAGAATCTAACTGTATTAAAAATGTACTAAGCAACCTCCCTGCAGGGAGTGAAGGTGACAAAGTGTTACCCTAAGTAGGGTTGAAAATGAGCAGAGTCTGTAGGACCAAGGGCAAGAGGAACTATGCACAAACACTGAACCCTGGTTGTTAAAGTTATTTCCTATGGAAGTATGAGTTAACCAACTGAAACTTCTTTGTGTGTGTACTAGACAATTATATGAGTGTAAGGCAATGGTGGGGGTCAGTTTTCTCACTGTTGGAATGGAAGGTTTTAGGAAAGCAAAGGGAGAAGTCCAGAATGACCCCTGTGGCAATGGATTAGAGTTGAAGACATCAGCATGAACTTAAGTTTAGTGTAATACAGATATAGATGGTGACATATAAAAAATGTACAGATATGTTTATATGCACCAGTTAGAATATAAACCTGTATTTCCTATCTCGGTCAATGTAGAGCAATGATACCTTAGGGGCAATGAACATCTCTACCACTCGGATCTTGGTTTCTCATGCCAACATCCAATAAAAAGGATCAGGGCTCCTTGGAGAACTACATGATTCAAAGATTGATGCAAGAAATACGCAATATGAGCCTAGTGCATCTTGTAAGGCCAAAAAATAAGGATGTACTAAAGCACATGCACACATGTGCATACACGTGTGTGCACACACACACAAAATAATGGGGGTGTGCCCAAGTTAAAACAAATTGAACAACAAAGCATATAGTACTGAATTATAATTCAAAGCATAAAATATCCACAGATTCATACTAATATAAATAAATGAGTGATATATCTCCCATGCAGAACTAGTTCAAATATTTTAGTAGATAATCTGTCCTCAATGAGGTGAAACTTAATACCCCTCTCCTTGAGTGTGGTCTCTATTAACACTGACTTTTTCCATAAAGTGGTATGGACAAGGGACAAAATATAGGGAAACCTGAAAAACAGCACTGTAGTCAGACCGTAAAGATTGGTATCAGTAGTGGTAATTCATGTTAATGGAATTTGATAAGAACAGCCCCTAACCTCTGTGGTCCTCCTCCTCAAACCCATAACCTAATCATGAGGCAACCATCAGACATATCTCAATTGTTCAACAGTCTGCAGAACACCTGACCAGTATTCCTCAAAACTGTCCAGATCACTTAAAATAAGGGAAGTCTAAAATACCGTCACGGCAAACGCAGCCTAAGGAGACGTAACAACTAAAGAGAAGATGAGGTTGTGGATTAGAAAGATGAGTGTGCAAGTACCCAGAAAGAATGCCCAAATCCTTGTCTACAGGCAGCAGATGGGCCAGATCGTGGTCTTGAGCAACATTTCTCAGTTTTTATTTGTAAAATATTTTGGAGGTATGTCTGATTTTAGAGCTGGAGCAGGAAATATATACACGATGAGGCTGGAACATCTTGTCCTACAAGAAAACAAGGAAGTTCCATCTAGCACTATTACAGTCATGTCAAAAGAACTCAAAAACCACATTAAAGAAACTCCCGCCATCCAAAGGTGGAGTAATTTGAGCTTCAGTAAACAAAATACTTATTAAAACATTTAATCAAAATCCAGAAAATACATTTAATTTTGTAGTTTATAATGATATTTTAAGTTGGTAATTCTTGGTAGATAATAAGGAACTGGCTGATTACATTGTTGGTAAAAACATTTTTAAAAGTGAGAGAAACATGTTATTTTTTCTGTCTCCCCTGTATGAACTGTACCACGAGATCACCAAACAGTGAGGGGACATATCATAAAAGTATTCCAGCTAACAAATTCTAAAGGAATGGTAGAATTAAAATATCTCTATATTCCAACCCCTAGTGGATTAATGAATTTAGAAATTAAGCATCAAAGGATGCGATCAGAAAAAAAAGAGAGACAGAAAGAAACCGATACCTCCTGATGACAGAGCACTATACCACCTACAGTCTGACCAAAGTGATGAAAGTTTAAGCCTAAGTTTGATCAGGCTTTTACACTGAGCTTCCAATGTGCAAGAATTTTAAAGGACAGAGGACATTGAATGACCACACACCAGTAAAACCCAGACAGTGAAAAATACTGCCGGTCAAAGGCACATATTCTTCAATAAATAGATTGTAAAAAAATAAAGGATAAAGAGAGAAGTTATAGATTTTCAGATTTAAAAGACAAATCAAATTTAGTAAATAAGAATGAGTGAAAGTAAACTCTAGCGACTATGAGTGGACGATATAACTCTAAAGAAATGAAAAGTGATTAAAATTAGGTTTGGGAGAGGTGATTGTGCTTGGGACAGGGCTCGTGGCTGGGCTTCCAGTGTGCCCTGGGAAGATTTGTTCCAGGACTTGAATGGTAATCACAAAAGTAGACACTTCAAAACAACAAATTAAGCCCTACTTTTGTGTGGCTTTCTTTTTTTGTTTATGCTTCATTTTATAATTTAAGGAGGCCTTAATGGAGGAGGCCTATGTACTTCTGTCAAACACAAGCTAGGAACCCTTCCATCCTTTGCCATTGAATGTTTATTATGCGCCAGACCTGTTCTAACTCTGAGAATGCATATCATGATTTCCATATGCGTACAGATGTGCCTCTCCAAAAAGGGTAAACTGAGGAAAGACTAGTAAATACCTTTGATAGTTACAGAACAACGTACCTAAAATCTGCATGCATGGTGATGAGAGAGAGAGAGACAGCGAGGGCAGGAAGGCAAGAGGGAAGAATGGAATGGAAAAGACAGAAGGGAGTGACCAAGAAAGGGAGGTTAGGAAGGAGAGAGGCACTGGGTCTTACTATTTTCTGTGTATCTTACTAGCTGTGAATATGCATTTAGCTTCTCTGAAGCCTCTGTTTCCTCATCTGCACAATGGGAATAATGACGCCTGCTTGTCGGAATTGCAGAGAGAATTAAATTAACCTTTCCCATTTTTGACAAATTACAGTTGCCTTCCCCTTTCAGAGCCACAAAACTTTCATCTGTTGAAAGGGCTAAGACAATCTCCTTCTCAGGGTGGTTACAAGGATCAAATGCACTGTTGCCCTCGGAGGCCCTTTGAAATTCTAAAGTGTCGTTTTTCAATAAGATCTGAGTTTCTGTTTCCTGTTGTACCAGAAAATGTTATAGGCTGTTTACTCATCATCCCCACTGACCTCCACTTTCCCTGCAAATGGCAAATCATGATAGCAACCCAAGCCCTATTTTAAAGACAGACTACAGAGAACAATTAGAACTGAATGCCTAGAAATGATTTGGATAGAGCTGTTTACAAATTCTTTGTCATTCTTTTCTGTGACTCAATTTCAGAAATGAAAGATTTCCTTGCCACTTACATGAACCAACAATGCGAAAGCAAATTCAGAACCCTCGGATGCCTGAGTAGCTCTATAATTAGATAAAATTTACAATCTGATGTTATAATGTTTATGTGTGAAGAAATAAATGAATGCTGGGAAGCTACTACAGAGATTTCCAGAGGAATTTTATATGCAGCACCAGTGCCTTGCTTGAAAATCCTGTCTTACAATTACGTTTCCCATAGATTTTTGAAATGCCTTTAGTTTCCTGATTTCACCATGAACAGAGAAAGAGAACTAATAGTTCTCTAATTCTCATTTTACTGTTTTATTACTTATTAAACCTTAGAGCTTCCTTTAAAATGCAGGCTGTAAGCCAGGCCTACTGGGGCACACCAGTAGTCTCAGTTATGCAGGAGGCTGAGGCGCGAGGCTCTCTTGAGCCCAGGAGTTCAAGGCTGCTGTGCACTGTGATTGTACCTATGATAACCACTGCACTCCAGCTTGGGCAAGATAGTAAGACCTGGTCTCTAAAATAATAATAATAATAGTAATTTCTAAAAATGTAAGCTTAAAAATCCTGGTTTTACAGATTGAAAAATGATACTCAGAAGTGTTAGTTACCTTGCCCAAGTCTGTGCTACTGGTCATGTGTTGGAACTACAGGTGCAAACATGAAAAGCTTGGCTCTTGCCACAGACCATGCTGCCTGTCTTTCACGTCCTGTTCCCTTTTTCAGAAAACCCAAAAGGAAGTCATTTAAAACTGTGTTGGGATCAGGTGAGTTCTGTGTGCAAATGCTCTCACTGCCCTCCAGCACATCCTGATGGGCCCCAGCCCCTAAAGAGTATACACAAAAGCCCCACAGTTAAATGGGCAGCCAAAAATATGTTTTTTTTAATTTCCAAACAAATGAAACTATGATAAAATCTGGAGTACAGAATGTGGCCAAAATCAAGAGACCACATGGCCTCCATTCAGCATCTCTTACATCTCTGCCTGCCCCTGGACCCCACTTTTAAACTTTAGTATGAGATCTTACCACTCGGTTGCTAGGAAAGACCGAAATAAGGCACACCCACCAATGCCAAAAATGAGTTAGTCTGAGCTAAGAAGGTGTCCATCTGTGCCAGAGCCAGAGCTAAACAGACCTGGGCTTCCTTGCTTTAAAAGATGAGATGGCCCAGGCATTTCTCTTAGAGCACATTAAGGCTCTGGTTTCTCCATCAACCCAGTGACTCCAAGAAGAAGAGAAGACACGTGTCTGAACTGTGCATAAGCACTGACCTTTAACAGTGCCCTCCAAGGACAGTGAGGGCCACTGAACATCCCAGGAGGGTGTCGGTTAGCCCTTGCTCCTTCCTTGGCAAAGACACGACAGGCAGGGAAAGAGAGTCTGGGAGTGTGGGTTGGAGGCCCCTTCCCTAGGAAGGCTGGTAAAGAGATGAACAGAGTCTTCTTTTCCTATGAAAAAACATAAGCCAATGGCTATTTATTGAGCACCATCTGTGTACTTAGCCTTATACCAGATGTCATAGAAAAATTGAAAGGAAAGCTAGGCATTGTAGGATGAACAGGACATGCCAGAGGCTGCATATAGTTCTGTATTGCCTAGATAATAGACTGCAGAGCAGAGAGAGAGAAGAGAGAGAAGGCAGGAGAGAGGGCCGGGAGCAGTCATTCAAGGCCTGCATGCCATGCTGAAATCCATAGAATTTACCTGCACGGTGGTGGTGGCCCCATGAGAGTTTGAGGATCTTGCTGAGCAGCTACCAAAGTTGCCCTTCCCTGTTGCCTTACACTTTGTTTTGTTTTGTTTTTGATTTGAGGAATTTTTTATTTCAAAATATTAAGGGAGTACAAATGTCTTTGTTAACACTTATATCTTTTATTATACATAAGTGGGGGCTTTTAGCGTGCCCATCACCTGAGTAGTGCTCATTTTACCTGACAGGTCAGTTGTTACCCCTCCCTCCTCCCTTCCTGGTTTCCAATATCCTTTATATCTCTTTGTGTTCGTGTGTACCCATCAATTAGCTCCCGATCATCAAAGAGAACACGTGGTGTTTGTTTTTCCATTCTGATATAATTCACTTATGGTAATGAGGTCTCCAGTTCCATCAAAGATTCAGAAAAGACATAATTTCACTCCTTTTTAAAGCTGAGTAGTACTCCATGGCATACATATACCACCCTTTCTTAATCCACTCATGAATTGATGGGCACTTTACAAGTGTAATAAACATTCAAGTGCAGATGTCTTTTTTTTTTTTTTAATAAAATGACTTCTTTCCCTTTGGGTAGATATCCAATACTGGGATTTGCAGGATCAAATTGTAGGTCTACATTCCTTTCTTTGAGGTATCTCCACACTGATCACCATAAAGATTGTGCTAATTTGCAGTCCCACCAACAGTGCATAAGCATTCCTTTCTCCTTACAACCACGCCAGCATCCATCATTTTTCCACGTTTTAATAATGACCATTCTGATGGGGGTAAGATGGCTGGTATCTCATTGCCTCACACCCTGAAACAAACATTCTCAACCTTGGTGGCTGCCTCAGGTTATCAAGTAACACCAGCCTCACATTCATCCCCTTCTCCCATGGGACTGCCTGAGAAAGCGACCCACCTGTGCTCTCTTTCATTTAACGCCACTGATGCCCAGGAATAATGGCGTGCTGTCACGGACTATTTTTCCAGGCTGTTTGGAGGGAAGTTTCCCATCTGTCTAGAGCCTTGTGGGAACTCAATGATGCACAAACCTTCTGTTCTTATCTACAACTCCCACAGAGAGATCTTGTCAAGGTGATCCGTAAAATCAAAATTATGCAAGTAAAAAAAACAAAACAAAAACCTCCTGTGGAAGGAGTTACTAGTCACTTTTCAGCCTTCCTGTTTCTTGACCATGCAGAGGGAGTTGATATTCTTGGTTACTCCCTCCTTGTGAATTTCTCCCTTGCCACCCCAGCTGCCCTGAGCACCAGCTCTCCTATTTATCTAACCACATTTCCTAAATTCCCTCTGCTGCCTTCTCTTCCTCCAGCCCATTAGCTTCTCCCACGGCTTCGTCTTGGGTCCTCTTGCTTCTTGCTGTGCTCACTCTCCTTGGGCAGATGCCTCCATTTCCAGGTCTTCAGCCACTACCTATTCCATCCAGCCCGAGTTTCACAACCATCCCTCTAGGTGTTTAGACACCTAGATATTTCCAACTGGATAATTTCCAAACATCCAGCTTGCCCAAAATCGGCTTCACCACCTTATCTCCTGTATAGACTTGCCTCTCTTCCTGTGCTTACCTGGTTAAGGTAGTAAAAACATTAGTGTCATCCTTAATGACTTTGACCCCTTGAATGCCCCCTACACACACACACACACACACACACACACACACACACACACAAAACACGTTTTAAGATTACCCCACATCTTTCCCTGCACCTCCCAATTATCAAGACCGTTGTCTTATGCTCTTCCCTTTGTAATTCATGCCTAATTAAATATTCTTCCAAACACTTTTCTCCTTCACTCCATCTTCCACCTCCCACCACAGTTGTCACTGAAGATCTGATCACACCCCTTCCCTGATTAAAATCTTGAACATCTGCACATTGCCTACAGGGCAACGCTCCCTAGTACAGCATGGATTGAGCCTTTTCCCCTCCAGTCCCACAGTCTCACCACCTGGGTTACAGGAAAACTCTGAAAACCAGTGGCTCTCATTCTTCTGATGCATTTCTCATGATCCCTGCTGTTTCCTACCTAAACATTTTCTCTTCAACCTCCAATTCGCAACCCAAATGTCACCTATTTTGTGAAGCCTCCCTTGATTTCCTTTTCTATTTCCCAAAAGACAGCTGTTCATTACTCTCTGTAAATCACAGCATGTTGTACAATAGTTCATCATTTATGTGACCATATCCCCTTTGGATTGTGACCTTTTAGAAGATGCAGAAGACGTGTCTTTGGCCCTGGTAACCCTATAGCTTGCCACTGTGCCTGGAAAGAAAACTTGATGAATGAATAAGTATTATGATGAAACCATAGAACCAAAAAGATTAATGCAGATGTGGGAGATCTGTTACCCACCAAAGTGATTCAAATCATAGAGAGGACTTTAAATTCTAGCTTTAACACTTACCAACGAATGACCCCTGGGAAGTTTCTTCCCTCTGAGCCTTAAATCTTAATCTGAAAAAAAGAGAGAGACCAAAATACCTCTTAGGTTTGTTCTAAAGAATGAAAATGAGATCTTATACATGAAGTGTTCAGTATAGTGGCTAGAACAGTCAGGGCTCAATACATTATTTATACCGGTGTTATTAATAATAAATAAGAAACTTCAGACAGGAACTTGTAGTAAGAGGTAGTGCTGGGAGAGGAAATTAGATCCAACTTCATTCACTAAATACTTATTTATTGAGTACCAGCCAATGAAAGATATTAAAACCAGGAATGAATATCAATTTATAAAAGAAGGAATGGACATAAAACCACTTCTATCCAGGTACCATTTTAACACCTACAACACTTTGCTGACTGAATAAATAAAGGGCAAAAATTACACATGCCAGCATCAGCCATGAATGGCTAAACATAGAATAGAGAACAAAGGATGAATTCTCAAGTAGCAACATGCCTAGTGAAGAATTGGTTGATAAGGAAAGCAAGCAGTCAAAGATCCTGCCAGGGATAGAGTTTTTAATCACAGAGTTGCTGAAAACATCTGTCTACTGGACACAGGCTACCGACAGAGCTTGGTAAGAGCTTCAAGCTCAAGAGGTAAGACTTGGGAGTGATGTTGAAGATTTGTATGAGTTCTCCTTTACCCATTTCTCAAATTACATATAGTACATTCCATGCAAATCATAGTAACCACTAAAAAAATAAAAGGAGCAGCTTGGAACCAATGCCAAGTTCAGTTCTCGGCATCAAGGTAGATGAAGAGGGAAAATTTCATAAAACCCACCTTGAACAGAAAAAGGTATGTGGGTTCATCTCACAGCCAGAGTACTGAGATAACATTCCACTGGGGTGTTGCCTTGGCAGCAGTTGCCTAGTAAGAAAAGTGAATGATAAAAGAAGAGAGAAAAATGAGCAGAACCAAGAAATCAAACCAAATATTTGATGTTCTTTGCAAAGTTCTTTAATAGAGAGAGTATTCTATGGATGGGTATAATTTTTAATATGTAATATCTCTCCTTCTAAAGCCCTTTTATGAACAAACAGAACCTTAGAAGAATTACTAGGTGCACGTGCAAGGGATGGAAAGGAAAACCATGAACATGATCACATGTGCTACTCAGCAAGGAGGGATCAGATAATAGACACTATGTGACCCACCATTCTGTGTTTCCTTGCAGGGTGATGCCAATGACCATCCAGTTCTCCATTCTGATTATGCTACACTCGGCTCTGGTCCTCATCACCACAGCAGAGGATTATAAATGTTTGCCCCTCATCCTCCGGAAAACTTGCTGTTGGATTAATGAGACCTATTTGGCCCGGAACGTCATCATCTTTGCATCCATCCTGATTAATTTCCTGGGTGCCGTCCTAAATATCGTAAGCATTCCACATCCACCAACCCTCTGGTGTCTGGTGTGCAGTCAAGCGTTAAGAGTTTATGGAGCCTACAGCTTCTTGCATTACCCTTGGTACCAGTTACCTTTATGTGCCTGGTCCAGCCCCAAGCTTAGAGACAAGACAGTAAAAATGTGGCTACTGCCAGAAATGTGCATTTTACTCTTGGAAAATTATCTGCTCCCCAGTGGAGGAGGTTATTTGCTCGAAAAGAGCTTCAAAAGAACCTTCGTTTTCTGTATTGTCAGTGGCCAGTTAATTGTACCAGAAGTAACAGTTACTATTTATTTAATTACCAGTACCTACCTGCTGTGTGCCATGCACTGAAGGAGGGGCGTTACATGTATTTCATATCTAATCCTCACATAGACCCCCTTGAGGTAAGTCTCGTTATCCCCACTTTATGGCTGAGGAAACTGAGGCTCAGAGACATGAAATAACTTGTTAATAAGGTCTGTCTGACTCCATGACCCATACTCACTCAAATATGCTAACTTGTATCACCGGGAGTGGGAGCAGGGTGGGGGAAATGGAAATAAAATAGCTGCCACTTGTTGAGCACCTACTATGTACTACAGGTAGGTATTATTGTCCCATTGAATGGATGAGGAAACTGCATTTCAGGAAGGCTGAGTTTCTTGCGTGTAATTTTTTAAGAGTTTCTATTTGATGTGACACACAGCACTCATGTGAATTCCAACTGTCGTGATATTTATCACTGTTTTCATTTGGTGATCCATGTTTTAATGGTTTCATTCTCTATCTAGAAAGGTACTGCAGTAGCTATAGGTATTTTCTGGGTATATACAAATAGTCTGTGTTGCCCACAACTCAGGCAGCTACCAGATTTTTGAGGTAATTTATCTTATTCCAGGTCTCGAACTTGGCATGTTGAGAGAGGTTAGTTGAGGCATCATCTGTGGCTAAATCCATCACTATGTTCTCTGAGCCTAAGAGAGGGCCCCCAAGTATTCAGAAACCCAAAATATAAAGTCCCACAATAGTTGGCCTGTGAGTTGGAGGCTTAGACTGCCTTAAATTCACTGTCCAAAGTGACCCAGTCATTACCATGCTCAAGTTCTGTGGTCTCCTTGCAGTGAAGGACTCCGTGCAATAAAGAGAAAGGAAAATCGTCACCTAAAGAATATTTTGTAGAAATGGAAATACATGGGATCATTGATTATGGGCTGCAGAGTGGTAGCCAGGATCTCAAGTCTTGATGAGGAATCAGATGTTTCTGGGGTGTAGGACTTAGAAATAAGCCCAATGACTGTGACCAGCCAAGCCACCATGGTGTGATAGGAAGGCCGAAAACTGTGGAGTCAGATAGACCTGCGTTAAAAATCTCAGACCCATCCATCACCAGCTCGGTGACCCTGGACAAGTTACTTTACATCTCAGAGTTTCGTATTTTTCAGTTGTAAAATGGGGATTAAAAATTGCAGCAGCATCTCAAGGAGGCTGTGAGGCTTTGTGTTCAGTGTGTGGCACAGAGGAGGCGTTTGGCCACTGGTAGTTATTCTGTTCTGAGTGCCACAACATCTCCAGTAGCAACTTCTGTCATAGGCCATGTCCATCACCCCTTTTAGGAAACTGTGCAGGTGCCTCCGGTCCTCACAGCTGTGGGTCTGGAGACCAGCTGTGAGCTTCCCCCAGACCTCTTCTCCTGCCATCTCGCTCTCTCTTCTGAGATCTACGAGCACCTTCCAGTGACCTGAAATGAAGAGACCAAAAGAGCTCTCTTAACCTGGCTTCCCGACTGGCTTGCGAAGCTTTTTCTGCACTCACACTTGTTTTTTAAATAAAAGAGATCAAAGCAGGCTCTTCCATTCCAAAACCAAGATCCCCTCTAGGACCCCATCCCCAGGCGTCTGCTGAAGCCCAGCCTCTGATAGCACACTGAGCCTTTCCCAGCACTCACACTGACTTTGTTGTTCCTGTGTTTTTTGTTTTTTGTTGTTGTTCTTTTTTTTTTTTAATCCGCAGCTGTGGTGTGATTTTGACAAGTCGATACCCTTGAAGAACCTGACTTTCAATTCCTCAGCTGTGTTTACAGATATCTGCTCCTACCCAGAGGTATTTATTTATGAGCTCCCCTTGGTGAGAGTTGGACATAGGTATCTCTATCAGCTCCAAATAACCAGGAGTGGCTGAAGGGCCTTAGAAAGTACTTCAGAGGCCTGTTGTCCTTCTGCATCTTGCTCCTTCCTTTCTTCTCCTCACCCTCTTCTGCCTCCCCTTCTCCTTTCATCTTCTGCTTCTGCTGTCCTCTTCCCTGACCTTCATCTGTTCTTCCTGTCTCTACCCTTCCCTTTCCCCTTTCTCTCTCCCTTCTTTTTCCCCCTTTCCTTCTTCACCTTTCCCTCTGTCCATTTCCCTCTTCTTCTTATCTCTTCTTCTCTGAATTATTTCCCCTAACTCATCTGTAAAATCCTGTAGCAAAATAGCAGAATGTGCTTCTGTTTCCATTATCAAGCAGAGGAAGGAAAGAAGGAAGGAAGGAAGGAAGGAAGAAAGGAAGAAAGGAAGGAAGGAAGGAAAGAAGGAAGGAAGGAAGGAAGGAAGGAAGGAAGGAAGGAAGGAAGGAAGGAAGGAAGGAAGGTCATAAATTACAAAGGCAAAAAAAAAAACACAAAAGAATGTAAAATCATGTAGGGCATGCCTGAAGTCCCCCAGAACAGGAGACAGCCCCGCAGGACTCCTGAGATCATAATGTGTGTCTGACCCTCTCTTGGCCACAGAGCCGCTGATCTGTCCCTGGGCCTTAAGGTCAGCCTGTGGAGTCTGGTAGCCATGACCCAGACCTTCGGATAGTGAGGAAGAACTGCTCTGCCCTGTGGGAGAGCAGCTGGGATGTCCCACCAGACCCTGACCAACCCTGCAGCCTGAGGACTCAGGTAGACTTCTGCTTTCTAAGAGGCTGCCACCCTCAGAGACCCCTCCAACAAGTGGGTGAAGAAGCTTCTCTCGTGTCTTCTAGGCCTGAGAATGGCTCTGGGAAACATTCACAAGGGACAAGGAGAGCAAGCCTCCCTCACTCCACCTGCTTGTCCAGAGCATCTATTTAATAGGATTGATGTCACTAAATCATCCAAAGATATGGGGTAGAAGCTTCTACTGTCTCCATGTTACAGATGATAAAATGAGGGCTCAGAAAGCAACTTGCTCAGTGCCACTCAGCACCACTCCTGCCCGACCTCCTCTCTTCTTTCCTCTTTCCATCCTTCCTTCTTTCTGCCCTTCCTTCCATGTCTTTTTAATTTAGTTAGCAAGGCTTGGTACTGTAATTTGAACCATATCTGCCTTATTCTTGACTGTAGCCCACTTCCTAGAGGAGAAATCAGATTATTCCTAGGGATGTGCAGGGCAACATTGGACTAAGTCCTGTTTGAGAGGCTGCATGAGTCAGACTATGTTCCCTGGGACCCCTTCCCACCTAGGAACAAGGAAAGCCCTAGTTTCCTATATTCTGTGGGACAACAGCTCCCTGAGAACTTCTAGATTTGGAGGATTTGATGATTGTTCCAACTTTGGAGGACAGTAAGTGGCCAAGAATTGGATAGTCAGAGCTAAGCAAAAGCTGGATTTCACTTCAACTGAGCCCCCTCACTTGCTAGCAGTGCAACCCTAAATCTGTTCTTATTCTGTCTGAGCCTCAGTTTCCTCATCTGTGAAATGGGAAAATCAATACCTTCTTCACATGGCTATTGTGGCATTAAGGACTATGTTCTCATGGTGCCTGCCTACATGAGTTAGCAAATGTCTACCCCCTAACGTGGCATCTGACATGAAGTAGATGTTCATGAACTATTGACCAGTGCCCACCCATCACTCTGAACTAACAATGTATACCCTCAGCCCCACACATGAACCCCCAAACTCAGGACGACAGCACTCACAGATCTGCTGGTTCAGAAAAAGTGATGGGTAAGCTTTTCAATCACCCAGCTTCATTTCAGTGCCTCAGTTTCCTTATCAGTAAAGTAAGGATAAAAGTACTACCTTCGTCACTGGGTAGTTATGAGGATTAAGTGAATTGATCTGTATAAAGTGTTTAGAGCCACATCTGGCACAGAGTATCTGCTTATTGAATGTTAGCCATGATTTATTTCTTGTCTCCAATGAAATGATTTTGAGCATGTACTTACTACCAATGCATGTCATAGACCAGTGGTTCTCAACCTTTCTAATGCCATGACCCTTTAATACAGTCCTTCATGTTATGGTAACCCTCGACCATAAAATTATTTTTGTTGCTACTTCATAACTGTAATTTTGCTACTGTTATTAATCGTAATGTAAATATCTGATATGCAGGATTGTCTTAGGCGACCCCTGTGAAAGGGTCGTTTGACCCCCAAGGAGGTCGTGACCCACAGGTTGAGAACTGCTGCCACAGATAAACATATACCTGTACATACCTGTGTGTACCTGTATGTACCATGTGCATGAGGTACCAATGTACATTATGAAAAATACTCAAAAAATAGAAATGTTGAAATGTGAGGTAAAATAAATATGAATCAGCATTTTACTATTCCCTCTACAATCAAAGGGTCATCTTGCTCAGGAGTCAAGAAACTGGGCTGTCTACGCCTAGTACAACCACCTGATTTAACCCACCATTGCTATTCTCAGACAGTATATATGGCTGTGCTTCTCAGATTAGGGACTTGTCATTTGTCTGCCAAGTTAGAAAGAATTAGACATGCAAACCTTCTGAAAAGCTTAATCCATCTCCCCAGCACCCCCAAGTGTGCATCCCCAAGCAAATTACATCATCTTTGTGTGCTTTAATTTCCTCATCTATATCCCTGACATTTCTACCCCAGCCCATGAGAAACAATACCCAGTCCAAAAACATGTTATCAAATTAGATGATGTAATAAGAAAATAAGGCTGTTACAATATACGGTATGAAGTATAATTTAGCACTATATTGGAAGCTTGGCAGCTGCTAGGGGAAAAAAAAAAAAGAAGATGCAAGGAATGAGAATGAGGAAAGTCGATTCCAACCATGGTATGGGGAGCAGTCTAGGGCAGGGGAAAGACACAGGTGTGTGAAATGAATGCAAGTCACATACCCAAACTTAGAATGTCATTATCTCAAATGCTCAGATGTCGTTCCCAGGCGGCTCAGAAGGAAGGCCCTCATTTTAGAATCAACCCCGTTCTGGCACAACAGAATAAATAGATAACTGTAATTGTAAGAGCAGTCACAGCTTGCTATGGTTTTAAAGGATAAAAGCCAACTTTTCCATAAAGCTGTGATTTCTCACCTTTCTTCTTTTTAGGGTCCAGCCTAGCCGGTAAGCTCCCTCTCTCATGATTCCGTTAGGTGGGCCCACCTCCTTCAGGACATTCTTCCTGCTGTCCTCTCACACACCTTTATGGCATCATCTTAGTACTCACCGTCCATCCTTTCTATAGTTTATTTATCTAGCTAGAACATTCTTCCTGTCTCCTCAAATTTTAAATTTATTTTAAGAAGAGAAGATAATATCGTCTAGCCCTTCAAGACTGCCCAAAGGGTTCATCATGGGACAGGACCCACAGTCTGTGTTTTAAAATGCTTAAAAAGGAAAAAGGCTTACTTCCAAGGGAATAGCAGGAGCAAGATTTACCTTTCTGCCTGAAACAACTAAAAACAAACAAAATATACAAAGCAATTACTTTCAAGACACTGGACATTAAGCAATGAAGGAGAGTAATTCCTGAAAGACAGAAAGCAAATGAAGAGGGCCTCATGACTATTGAGCTTTATTATCGCTTTCACAGTCTGTGACTAAAAGAGGAGGAGCCCAGATGGGCTCCTTGATTTATCTGAGAATTTATAGGTGAGAGTCTGGGGCAACCAAGCAGGTTAGAGTTTGCAGAACATATGACCAGAGAGCAGATAGTTGTATACAGAGAGGAACCCAGAGCTCTGCAGAGGGTCTAATCAATGCATGCAGAGAAACTATAACGCTGAGAAAAGAACTATTGAAAAGAATCAGTGCCTGGAACTCATACAGAGCTGAAAATGTGTGTTTGTTCCCAACAGCCAGACTGAAAAACATTATAATTCATGGGACACTAGTTACAGTATTCAGAAGGGCCTTGCTTCAGTAGTATAAAATAATTATTTCTAGATTATATACTGCTGTGGTTCTTCCTTTAAAATTCTTAAAAGTTAAATCCAAAAAGATTGCACCATCTATAAATAATTTGTGTCCCAGAATAAATTTTAAGAATTTGTATAGGAATATAAAACTATTTAGGACTTAACGAGGTAAAAACACAATGTCTGGGTTCCAGTCAAAGATTACCAGGCATTAAAGGAGGAGAAAAATATGACTAATAATGAGGAAATAAATCAACCTAAGGAAACCAAGTCAGAATTGAATGTGTGTGTTGGAATTAGCAAACAAAGACAATAGAACAATTATTATAGCTACATTACACCTGGAAGGGAATAGAAAAGATTACACATTGCAGAACAAAAAACTGATGGAAACTAATAACATAGCAATAAAAAGTATCAAAAATGAAATATAAAAATTAAAAAAAGAATTACAATTAAAAACAGTATCAGGACAAGTTCAAGCAACATATGTATAATTGGAGTCACCACCCTACCCCTCCCCCCTGCCACTAAAACAGAAAAACAAAGAGAAAGGGAGACACAAAAACAATTTAAAGAAATAATGACCAAGATTTTTCCAAACTTAATGAAAAATCATAGATTCACAGTTTCAATAACCTTGACAAACCTCAAGAGCAAGAAACATTAAATACACACGTGCACACTCATAAAGATGCATCAGAGTCAAGTTGTTTGAAACCAGTAATAATGACAAATACTAAGTGTAGGTTGTTAGGGGAGGGACTTGTTGCTAAAAAACAAAGACAAGAATCACAGTAGATTTTTAAAATATGCAACCGTGGAAACCAGCATTTCAAATGAACCAAAGAACAGTAACGTTGTACCAAAATGAAACACACACACAAAAGGCTCCTTTCCCATACCTAATACAACCCAGTAAACAGCTCAGAGAGTCCACTGGGTCATCTCCACTCAGCACCCTGGGGTGCCCCCAGGTTTCTGATACCCTCATTCCTCAACTATGTGGTGTTCCCAGACTGAAGTTCCCGGAGAAGCAAAGCAGCTCCTTTCACCTCTCCACACTTCATGGTACTGCTCAGATCAAGGGGCAGAATTGCTAAGATTCAGGTTTGGGGTAAATCAAGACATTTGTATCATTTCTGTGAACCACTGTGACTTTTGGAAATTGTTTGATTCCCTTCCTTCTTGTCCTATGAGTTCATGATGCCAGGGGATTTTGGTAAAGGGAGTCCAGTGTGTAGGGGAAAGTCACTCAACTCCTTCTTCAGTTATCATTATGTAAGATGGTTCTTCTTCCTTCTTTTCTAAGAGGAAAATGTACACATACTCCCAAGGTGATTTATGGTACACTAATTATGACAATGGCCTATCATTAATTGTGTCTTCCAACTTGGCACAATTCCTGGTGCATAGTAGATCCTAGCCAACAATTATAGAATAGTGAATGTATGATTTAGTTTGTAAAATGTTCATTTCATGTAAATACAATCAGATAGATATTGTTCTCCATTAATAACTTACCCTTTCATGGGATTCTAATTTTTTTTTTTTTGCACAATCTTAGAAGAAATCATTTTACTTGTGATTTCCCAAGCCAGTATATTATCTGAGAGAAGAAAACCTTGAGTATTCCAGAGCAGAAGATGCCCTCTTCCATAATATGAACATAAGAATAATACTGATTACTAGGCTTTTTTAAAAAATTAAATAAGATGGAACATATAAAATCATTCATGGAGTGCTTTGCACATAATACCTGCCCAGTAAACATTTAGTTATAATTACAATTATTACATCTACCCTTCACCAACTTCATCCATGATGCACAGACATTCCCACCCTAGCTGGTTCCCCATCCCTATCTTACCCAGAGTCCATCTAATGGAAGGGCCTCCCACCTCCATATCTGTAGTGTTTGTCCATCTTCTCCTATCAAAATGTTATTCTAGCTACAAAAATGTCTTTGACCTCTTTTTTTACTAATTTGGGTACCAAAGTTCTGTTGCATATTGCAGTACCCAGTTTTTTTTAATGGTCAAAATGAATGTCTCATTATTGGGTCTCTTATTCCCTTTCCCAAGGCAAAGGAGATGCACTTAAATGCATGGCTTGTCTGCTTCCTTTGTCAGAGATCACTGGGAACTTTCCCCGGTGCTTCACATTTCTCATAAAAATCTTGGTGTTACTTATTTTTAATCACCAACTGATCTAGGAAGAAACAGAGAACCCCATTACTATATGGTATGCAAAGTTCTCAGGTGTGCAAGGACTTCCCCTACAACAGTGCATTCAACCTGCTACTTCTTTTGATATGGCATGTTAAAATAAAAACAAGGGATGATAAAATAATTAACTCAAAAGCCATGTCGTATCTGTTCACATTGTTGTAATCATAGTGTATATATACTTTTATACTCTGCTTTCCAATTTAAAATTTTTTGAAAACACTTTCTATATTGCCATTTAAATGCTTTTCTGAAAACCCTTATAGATACTGCTTCTTTGGGGGAGGCAAAAGTGTTTTCATTACTGTCTTATAGTTCTCCTCCTCACCTCCCCACAATTTCTAACCAGTATTCTTATTTCTCTTCTTTCACAGCCCTCAAACGTCATAGTCCCTCACTTTTGACCTCTGTAATTTCTGTCTTTAGTTGTATTCTGCTAGAGGAGTCTCTTAAGTTCAGCAAAAAAACTCCAAATGTGCATCTTCAGACTTCATCTGTCTTCCAAACCTTCCTTACATCTGTCATTACTCACTGAATGTCCTTACTGAATCACCCCTTACATGTCTAAAGTTTGAGAAGCCTAACTCTGAACTAATTGCCTCTCCTCCATCCTTTTATTGTAGTTTTATTTTCCCCCTTTAGTTAATAGATCAATCCAAGGTGGAAACCTTAGTGCTATCTCCGATTCCAGTCTCTTCCTTATCTTCACATAAAACAAGACCATGTTGTCCATCCTCTTATCACTTGCTAAGTTTATTGACTAGGGCTCCTACCTTATCTTTCAGTCTTTAACTTTTCTCCATTTATCACAATCCATCCTATACTCTTCCCCACAACAATTTATTTCCTTTATTGTTATTACCATTAAATCATAGTTGTGTACATTAATGTAATCGTGGAGTACAATGTGCTGGTTTTATATACAATCTGAAATATTTTCGTCAAACTGGTTAACATAGCCTTCATGGTATCTTCTTAGTTATTCTGTTAAGACATTTATACTCTACATTTAGTAAATTTCACATGTACCCTTGTAAGATGCACCATAGGGGTGGTCCCACAAATTACCCTACCTCACCTATCCTCCCCCCTCCGCTCCCCTCCCTAACCCCTTTCCCCATATTCTTGGGCTATAATTGAGTTATAGCTTTCAAGCTATAACTTGGTTTCATAGTAGGGCTGAGTACATTGGATACTTTTTCTTCCATTCTTGAGATACTTTGCTAAGAAGAATATGTTCCAGCTCCATCCATGTAAACATG
>CAUYRH010141499.1:0-15361 GCA_963574655.1 Perodicticus potto
CATAAATCTATAGGTGTGTTAAAATTAATAAACTAACATTTAATTAATAAAATGTTAATAATGGCTCGGCGCCTGTGGCTCAACGGGCTAAGGCGCCAGCCACATACACCTGAGCTGGCGGGTTCGAATCCAGTCCGGGTCCGCCAAACAACAATGACGGCTGCAACCAAAAAATGGCCAGGCGTTATGGCGGGTGCCTGTAGTCCCAGCTACTTGGGAGGCGGAGGCAGGAGACTCTCTTGAGCCCAGGAATTGGAGGTTGCTGTGAGCTGTGATGCCACAGCACTCTATCCAGGGTGACAGCTTGAGGCTCTGTCTCAAAAAAAATAAAAATAAAAATAAAATGTTAATGAAGAAAATGTTATAAAATGCTATAACCAATAAAGCAAATCAACAAACCCCTATTGATGTATAGGTGCCTATGAAGGTTGAGTTTTGTTTTTTGTAGAGAAAGAGTCTTGGTTTATCGCCCTCAGTAGAGTGCCGTGACGTCACACACCTCACAGCAACTTCCAACTCCTGGGCTTAGGCGATTCTCTTGCCTCAGCCTCCCGAGTAGCTGGGACTACAGGCGCCCGCTACAAGGCCTGGCTATGAAGGTTGAGTTTTTTTTTTGCTATCATACTTTTTTTTTTTTTTTCGGTTTGGCCAGGGCTAGGTTTGAACCTGCCACCTTCGGTATATGGGGCTTGGCACCGTACTCACTGAGCCACAGGTGCCACCCACAATCATAGTTTTATTATTTATTTATTTTTATTATTTTTCTTTTTGAGACAGAGCCTCAAGCTGTCGCCTTGGGTAGAAGGTTGAGTTTTGAATAGAAAAAAAATGTGACAGGAAATAAATGCATCTTTAATGCTGTTTACTTCGGAGGGGCGGGGGGGGCAAAAATCAGTTTTTTTGGTTTTTTTTTTTTTGAGACAGAGCCTCAAGCTGTCACCCTAGGTAGAGTGCTGTGGCATCACAGCTCACAGCAACCTCCAATTCCTGGGCTCAAGCGATTCTCTTGCCTCAGCTTCCCAAGTAGCTGGGACTGCAGGCACCCGCCACAACGCCCGGCCATTTTTTGGTTGCAGCTGTCATTGTTCTTTGGCGGGCCCGGGCTGGATTCGAACCCGTCAGCTCAGGTGTACGTGGCTGGTGCCTTAGCCCACTGAGCCACAGGCGCCGAGCCACAAAAATCAGTTTTTATTGTACATTTTTATATCATTTCAATTATTTCAATTGGTTTGTAGCAATTTTGAAATTTGAAAAAATCTACTGCAATTGGAAAACATCAGGAAAAGTGTTTTAAAAGAAGAAAAAGAATATTTCTGCTTCACTGAGTACCTGGTGGTATGGTAGCAAACAAGACAAACGCATCTCCATTCTTGTGGAGTACAGCCTGTACAGTCCAGTTCTCACATCTCACAGATGGTTCATCTGCAAAATGTGTCTAGAAGGAATTTTTATAAGGATAAATATTTAACATATGCTCAAAACAGTGTCTGGCACAAATGAACAAATGTAATACAAGCTGCTATCTATATATCATCGATGAACTGGGAGAATAACTGCTGTCACATTATTGTGATTACATAAAAGTGCCTGTCGTGTAACAGGGGCTCAGCAAATGTGTTTCCTTAGCATTTGGAGCCAAGGGACTGTGGTGAGGGGGAAAGGGCAAGGATACATCCTTGGTTTGACGCTTGTGTTTTCTGGTTTCCTCAGTTATCTGTCTTTCTTGGCCTTGCTATCTTTCTAACTTCAGGGAAGCCTCTCCCTCCTTCTCCTCTATAGGTTGACCTATCACTCTCCCTCAGGGTCTAGACACAGGGCGTTTCCCTCTTAGGCTGATATTTGACTCCCTGCCTACATCTAGCTTGGCACAGAGGAACACACACAGCCTGAAGAGTGTGGGTGAGCCATACACAGCGTTTTTGGACCTGCAGGTGAGCCCCACTTGGGGGAAACGTGACCTTAGAACAGGGCAGAATTGTAAAGGTTTTGGAAAGGAAGCAGCCTTGCAAGGCACAAGAGATTTTTAAGGAGAGTGAGTGAGAGGACTGGGGGAAATACCCAGGGATGAATGAAACAGATACTTAAATTCTACCTTTTTTCTCTACCCAGGCAGATGGCCCTTCTTCAAGCCAATAAAGATCTCATTTCCACAGGAATGAAGGAATTTAATGTTTTGCTGAATCAACAGGTAAGTCCATGCACTTTGTTTCGAAGGACAGGCCTGGAGATAGGAGTTGTGGGGGGTAGGGGAGACGAGGACAGAGAAGAGGGGATAATTTGGAGTTGGGAGGTAACAGTGGAGTTGATGGACACAGAAACAGGAATACAAACCAGAGGAAAGAGGATGTGAAGTTTGTGGGACTCTCCTGGGTATTCCTGAAGAGAATTGTTGACCACATTCTCCTTTGCCAACTCACCCCTTCCCAATCGCCCAGGTGTTTAATGAACCTTTTGTCTCTGAAGAAGCCATGGAAATTGTGGTGAATAACTGGATGGACTTCTACATCAACTATTACAGGCAGAAGATGACAGGGGAGCAGCAAGAGCAAGAGAAGGCTCTGCAGGAACTTAAGCAGAAGCTGAATTCTCTGGCCAACCCTTTCCTGGTCAAATACGGGGCCTTCCTGAAGTCTGTGAGCACCTAAATCCCCCACCGCCTTCCTCCTAGGCCAGAGAACCTTTGTTTCTAAGAAACTCTTAAGTCCTGGCTCTGTGTCCCTCATGTCCGCAGACTGTGCTCCTTCAATGTTACTCTACCTTGACATCTCAATAAAGACCACTACTGGTTTTACTGGACTTCTGGCTCTTTTCCATCGTCTGTCCTGAGTTGTGGATTTGCTTCTCAGGTACCACCTTGGAGGCTTAATTCCGTTAAGTAACCGTCAGGCGGTACCAGGCCAGGCTGAACAAGGGGCCAAGCAGGGACTAAAGAGAAAGTGCTGGGGCAAGGAGGTGGTAGGAAAAAGCAAGGGAGATAAAAGCCCTCCAGTGTCCTGTGACCTACGTGCCTAGGAGGAAACTGTTGGAAGCCTTCCAGTCTTGTTCACCTTGCGCCAAGTCCACAGCCTGGATTATTCCATCCCCTTCCTTAGCCTCAGCCTAAATAACTTTTTAGGTAGGATGTTGTGATTTTGACTTTAAAACTACCACAGAACACCTGCCCTGCAGTAGTTTAGAGTGAGAAAAGATTTGGGGAACCATTCAATAATTCCCTTATATTTCAGATGGGGTGACCTCTTCCTTTAGCTTCACCATCACTTGGCCCCAGACCCCAGGATTGGGAAGCAGAGAAACGCGCCTTCCCTGCTGCCCCAGCTTCTCCTGTCCCTTTCGGGTCCAGGCTGCCTTTCCCTCAGACCTCTTTATTTTAGGGCTCAGGGCCGCGCCAGGCTCACAACATTTTGAAGGGCGTTAGGCCAGTCGGGCTGTCTTCACTGAAAGTCTCGGGCTCAGAGCCGGGGTGCGCGGGCGGGAGGGGCGCGCGGCGAGGGGGCGGGGCCAGGAGGCAGAGCGCACCAATCAGATGCCGGGCAGGGCGCGCCCGGGAAGGCCGAGGGCGTTCTCTCGGCCGGTTCTCTCTTCTTCGGGAAAAGTTGGGGCCTGAGACGTTGTTCCCTCGCTCCAACCTCCAGCGGCTTTCCCCTTGGATCTGTGAATCTTCACCTCCGACTTTTGTTGTTTGGGTCTCTGCAGTTTGAATCAGGGTGAAAAGGGAACTGGCTCAGTGTCCCCAACCATCCTTCTGACTTCACGCCCAGCACGAGAGTGGCAGCTCCCAGGGAAAGGGACAGTGACCCCTCTGAGCTGTGGTCCAGGTAGAGGTCCTGGCCTTCCCACTGCACTCCTCAGGAAAATCTCAGCCTGTTCATGGAGACCCCCGAGTCCGCTCAGATGGGACAGTAAACAGCCTCCCCTTTGCAAAAAGACCTGGACTGGTGTGCATGAGTGGGGGAGAGTGACTGAGGGACTATATGAAGAAAGTACGGTGTTCGCTCCTGCTGACACCCAGATCCACAGCATGGATTCAACTCTCTTGTTCAACTCTTGTATAATATGGTGTAGTATTTACATATAACTTGCTCACATCCTCCCATATACTTTAAGTGATCTCTAGCTTACTTATAATACCTAATACAATGTGATGCTATGTAAGTAGTTATCATCCTCTTTTGTTTAGGGAATAACGACAAGAAAAAAAAAAGTCTGTATCTGTTCAGTGAGGAAGCCATCCAGTTCTTGCCTTAAATAGTTTCCGTCTGTGGTGGTTGGTTGAATCGACAGATGCAAAACCCAAAGACTTGGAGGGCCCACTGTATTGGATTTACTGTGTTGGATTGTACAGCTCAGCTGAAAAGAATGGTCAGAAGCCATTTTGGCTCAACTAATGCAGACAAACTTTCCATAAATGTAGAACTCTCCAGCTTTGGGAGCTGTTTAGTTAATCATTCTTCATGCACCCAAAGGAAGATGATCAATCATCAGGCACGTGGTAGAAAATGTTCTTACAAGGATGGGAGTTCAGCATCTAAACTCCATTCCAACCATTTCATAATGTTAGGAAATTGAATGGTTATAAAAAGAATATTTTTAGGACAGAAAAACCTAACTGTTCTTCCTGTTTTCACATTCCTTTCATTCAAGTGTCTGGTTGGAAATCTATGAGAAGTAAAATTTGGAATATTTTGGTTTTTCAGAGATGGTGGTATGCCATTGGGATTGTCACCCTGACGTTTGATCCTGACTCTTGGGGCTAACCCTGAACTTGAGCCTCACCTTTAACCTCCCTTACTCCTGACCATGATAGACACATTATCCTCACCATTACTCTGACTTTCATGCTGGCATTATCTCTCATTCTCAACCTTACACTGCTCCTGATGCTAAAGTGGCACAAAAATAGAGACATAGATCTATGGAATAAAACAGAGACCCTAGAGATGAAACCAGCTGTTAATTGACATCTGATCTTTGATAAACGGAACAAAAGCATACACTGGGAGAAAGAATCCCTGTTTAATAAATGGTGCTGGAAGAACTGGTTAGCCACACATAGAAAGGGAGGGGAAGGGAAGGGAGGCCACACACGCCTCATTATACACCCTCCCTTTTGGAGTTTAATTAATTAATTAATTAATTAATTAATTTTTTTGAGACAGAGCCTCAAGCTATTGCTCTGGGTAGAGTGCTGTGGCATTACAGCTCACAGCAACCTCCAACTCCTGGGCTCAAGCTATTCTCCTGCCTCCGCCTCCCAAATAGCTGGAACTACAGGCCCCCGCCACAACGCCTGGCTATTTTTTGGTTGCAACCGTTGTTGTTGTTTGGCGGGCCCGGGCTGGATTCGAACCTGCCAGCTCCGGTGTATGTGGCTGGCACCTTAACCACTTGAGCCACAGGTGTTGAACCCCCTTTTAGAGTTTAAATACAACAATTGACCGGCATTAATGTTAAAACAGAGATCACAAGACTGAAAAAAAAAAGATTCTGTAATAGTAAGATACTAATTTTTTTTTTATAGGCAGAGTCTCACTTTGTCGCTCTTGGTAGAGTACCCTGGCATCACAGCTTACAGCAACCTCCGGCTCTTGGGCTTAGGAAAGTCTCTTGCCTCAGCCTTCTGAGTAGCTGGGACTACAGGCACCTGCTGCAACGCCTGGCTATTTTTTTTGTTGTTGCAGTTTGCCGGGGCGGGTTCGAACCTGCCACCCTTGGTATACAGGGCCGGCGCCCTATTCACTGAACCACAGGCACCACCCCGATTTTTTTATTTTTTGAGATAGAGTCTCACTTTGTCACCCCTGGTAGAGTGCTATATTGTCACAACTCACAGCAACTTCAAATTCTTAGGCTGAAGTGATTCACTTGCCTCAGCCTCCCAGGTAGCTGGGACTATAGGCGCCCTCCACAATGCCTATTTTTAGAGACGAGGTCTCACTCTGGCTCAGACTGGTCTTGAACCTGTGAGCTCAGGCAACCTCATGAAGAGATATGTTATGTGATTTCTTTGAATGAATTGCATTTGACAAAAAAGCACCATTACCAAGTATGAGCTTGGTGTGAAGCTGAGTATCTTTGCTCATTACAAGCTTATAGGCAGTAGTAGAATAACTGCTTATAAAGTACAAAAGAAAAGCTTATTTTGATTTTTTTTTTTTTTTTTGAGACAGAGCCTCAAGCTGTCACCCTGGATAGAGTGCTGTGGCATCACAGCTCACAGCAACCTTCAATTCCTGGGCTCAAGTGAGTCTCCTGCCTCCGCCTCCCAAGAAGCTGGGACTACAGGCGCCCGCCACAACGCCCGGCCATTTTTTGGTTGCAGCCGTCATTGTTGTTTGGCGGGTCCGGGCTGGATTCGAACCCGCTAGCTCAGGTGTATGTGGCTGGCGCCTTAGCCCGCTGAGCCACAGGCGCCGAGCCAGAAAAGCTTATTTTGAAAGGATGCATTGTTAGCAGTTTTCTTTCTTTAGTGACTGAAAGCACTTGAGAAGCAGTGGTTTGGTGACATAAACACATAACCTTGTTAGAAACATCTCTCCTGGCCTGTTTGCAACTATCAGGCAAAATACACTCTACTTGGCAGAAGGCATGGCAAGTCAGGTGGGCAGGCTTATCACATCTATCCAGTAAGATAGAAGCCTGCTTGTGAAAAGATGTGTTATTTTGTGATTACTTTTTAGTGAATTAAAGTGTTTTACTGGGAAACACCATTACATCAGGACCTAAACCTCTTGTGAAAACTTCCATCTTAGCACATTAGGAGTTATAACGCTAGTAGAATAACTGGTTCTAACCCATACGTGAAAGTGTACATTGAACAGTCGCATTGTTAGCTATTTTTTTCACT
This sequence comes from Perodicticus potto, assembly GCA_963574655.1. NCBI lineage: Eukaryota > Metazoa > Chordata > Mammalia > Primates > Lorisidae > Perodicticus > Perodicticus potto. The sequence goes on from CAUYRH010141499.1 coordinate 6,845, forward strand.
TAATTGAATTGAAGCATTTGAGAAAGAAGTGGCATGGCACCATGAATGCACACTGTTGTTAGAGATACCTCTATTTTGGTTTGTATTCAAGCATGAGGCAAAGGAGACCCTATGGCTCCATTGTACAGAGGGAAGGCTTCTTGTTGAAAGATGTGTAGTATGTGATTTTTGTCAGTGAATTGAAGCATTTAACAAGGAAACACCATTACATTAGAACCCAACATGCTTTCTGTGCATATCTGTGCCTTCACCCATTAGAAGCTTGGAAGATCCTTTAGAATAGCTGGTTCTAAAACACAAATGAAAACATACATTAGAAAGATACTCACTGGTTAAATGGTTTTTAAAAAGTGAACTGAAGTATTTGAGAAGGAGTAGTGCAATACATGGATGCACCCCCTTTGTTAGAAAACCCTCTCTCGGCCTGTATACAAGTGCCAGGCCAAAAAGACCCTATAGAGCTGTTATACAAGTTGTATCCTGTTTGTGAAAAAGTGTATCATGATGTAATTTGTTTTAGTGAATTGAAATGTTTAACAAGGAAACACCAGTGCATTAGAATCTAACCTCTTTGCTCTGAACACATGTGTCACATCAGGAGCTTATAATTCCCAGCAGAATAACTGATTCTACAACACAAATGAAAGCATATTTTGAAAATATGCATTGTTACCAGTTTGCTTTCTTTAGTTCTTTTGAAAGTTTGAGAAGAAAGCAGTGTGGTAACATGAACACACTCCATTTTTGGAAATACATCTCTCTTGGCTTGTGTGTAACTATACAGAAAAATATACCCTATCACTGTCTTAAACAAATGGAAGCCTGCTAGGAAAGGTTGTGTCATGATGTGATTTGTTTTAGTGCACTGAATTGTTTGACAGGAAATACCATTACATTAGGACTCAGTATGCTTGGTGTGAATATGGGTGTCTTTGCCCATTAGGAGTTTATAAGGCCTACTAGAATAACACAAAAGAAAGCATGCATTGAAAAGGTGCGTTGTTAGCTGTTTTTTCTTAAGTGACTTGAAGCATTTGAGAAAGAAGTGGTGTGGCAACGTGAATGTATATTCTTGTTAGAGACACATCACCCTTGGCCTGTATTCGGTGTGTTTCAGAAGCAGGATTGGCCTGCTCCAAGACAGACATGACTGTCAAGTCATGCTTTTCCAGAGCCGTGAGAATTCCAAGAGAACACAGGGAAAGCGGAGTATTTGGAGGACCTCTTCCACAGGCCCTCTGCTGGAGGCCTGAGCAAGTTTGAAGAGTCTTACCAGAAGATCAAAGGGTTTCCTGGAGAATGCAATCATCCCCAACCTTGCTGCACACTACCTCTACCCTGCCTGCACCCACCTAAACCGCAGTCCCTCTGTCTCGGTGGAAACAGTGGCGATCAATGGCTCCTCTGCTGCTTCCTGGCACACCCGCATCCCCCACTTCCTTAGGAACACACAAAGCCTGTATCCCGAAAGAACAAAACAGAAAATGTAGACAAAATAAAACGTTGTCTTTCTTACAAGGCCAAGGCCAGGCAAGGTGAACTATCTCCCATCTTACGCGAATCATGTAGCTGACAGATTGGGCACTGACACCGAAGAGCCGGTTCTCTTCTTGGCAGAAGGCCTGGCAAGTCAGGTGGGCAGGATTATCACACCTGTCCCATAAGAAACAAGTGTGGCAAAGGAAACCCTCACAAAATGAATCCCAAGAATGCTGCTGTCCTTAATAAAGGGAAAAATGTTTCTGTTTGATAAGACTGACCCAGAAGAACAAAAGCCCAGGCCAATGGAAAGCAGGGAAGACATGAAAAGATGGGGGACACAGAATACAGGCTGACACCCAGGCCCAGGAAATCACTACCAACTGCCACCGGGACGCCACTGCAGATGGGTGACTTAGCCTGAAAGGCCACCTTTGGAGGGAAAAGTGTTCTCCCACCCTGTTCTCTGCTTCTCCATCATGCAGCCATGGCCAGAGGGGGTAGATGTGGCTTCAGGGCATCAGGGGAAGGGTGTTAGAATCTCTTTCCCAGCCATTTCTCCACATCTCTCTTGCCTGTACACACTGAGTTCGTAGTGAGGTGGTGGTTGCCATTGGGTAAGGCGTTATCCTGCTCAGATGGGAAGGGGAAGGGTGCTCCTCAGGGTGGCAAGGTTATCCCTACTCCTGCTGGTCTCAGGCAACCCTCCAACTGAAACAGACTTTGTCACACCCAAGTAGCAACAGAGGGGAAACTGATTTTCCCCTGGTATCACAGCCCTCATCCCCTACCCCTAGGACCCTGGGATAACTGGGAAGGATAGCTCAGAGCCCGTCAGACACCAACTTATGACCATGGAGGGCTTCTGCCTCCGGGGCAGGCCTCTAGGCAATGGCTGCTGTTACAGTGCTGGTGGGCAGTGGTGTAGTGACTCATGCCTACGCTGTTGCAAGATCTGCCTGAGCTCCCAGAAAAGAAGTCAGGCGGTGGTGGCTGCCGAGGCCATCAGAGCCAGCAGGTGGCAAGTATGGAGGGGGAGACTGGGCTTGGGTGTCTGGGATGGTGGAACGAGTCTTTGCCGGACTGTGGGCCACACCCTCCCCATCCAGTTCTCAAGACCCCTCTGAGCAGAGCCCTGGGTGCCCAGCAAAGAAGTCGTGCTGCAGATGCTGTCTGGTGGAGGTGGTGACCTAGGGGCAGGTGGGCGGCGGGGATGGAGGTGGAGATGGACTGGGGTGTCTGGCAGGGAGGATGGTTTTATTACTTTCAGTCCATGTTTTCCTTTTTATCTTTGTTCTTTTCCATTTTTCCTTCTTTACCTTTTTAAATTCCGTTTTTCTTCTTTTTTTCTTTTTACGCATCGGACGGGTGATGTGCTGACCAAACTTTAAGAGCGAAGGCATCTGAGCTAGTAAACAGACGATCATCACACTTATGAACCACAAAAAGATCTGGTATGACTTTTTAAAAGTTATTTTTTCATATATATATATACATATATATATACATACATACATACATACATATATATATCCCCTATTCATTAAACGTGTGCTGAGAATGCGCACCAGAACTTGTGAGCAAACCTGGGACTCAGCTGCGGAAGCAAAGACCCTTGTATCGACCACAAGTCAGCCTCAGTTCCCAAGGTGCCTGCGGATGACCCAATATCTGTGACACATGTCCATAGCGTTGTGAATTTGACCAGATGTCCTTGGCCATCTTTGTGTCAAAGACAACTCTGGGGGCTCGGCTTGGCCGCGGGGCCCGTATCACCACTAGGGGGCGCCTGTGGGTCAGTATTCTTCCCTTTGGGAAGGGGCGAAGTCCCACCTATTCCTCCCCCAGTTTGTTTTATCGGGTTGTTGACTTGCTGTTACTTGCTACATGACCAAAGGTATGGCTTTTTAAAAAACCTTTCCCCCCATTTCCTTGTATATCTTTTTGCTTTTTCACTTTTCCTTACTTTCCTTTTTTTTTTTCTCGCCCTCGGTGGAGTGCCGTGGAGTCACACAGCTCACAGCAACCTCCAACTCCTGGGCTTAGGCGATTGTCTTGCCTCAGCCTCTGGGAGAATGAGCTCTTGAGCTCACCTACCACCCTGGGACTTGGCTGTGGTTGTTACGTCTCCCGTGGAGAACACATACTGGCCTTGCTCCCGGAGTTATGAGTGCTGGTGGAACAGATGGCTATGGCCAAATTTGGGCCGAAGACAGCTCTCAGGGCAGACTTGGCCACTATGGCTGCATCACCACTAGGTGGTAGCCGTGGGTCAGTATTCTTTCTCCCTGGGAAGGGGTGACATCCCAACAGCTCCCACTCCTCTCTGAACTTGTTTCTCCCAGTTGTTGACTTGCTCTTACTTGCTGTATTGCCAGTGGTATGACTTATATTTTTTCCTTTTCTCCCTACTTTTTCTTTCTTCCTTTTCATTATTTTATTTTCCTTTTTTAGTTCTTTCCCCTCCTTTTTCACATCAGACAGGTGAGGTGCTGAACAAACTTTGGGGGCAGAGGCACATCTAACGTGTGCAAGTACAGGCAGTAATCAGGCTTATGAACCACAAAAGGATCTGGTATGACTTTTTCTTTTTAGTTTTGTTAGTCAGCTACAAATCCAGCTATCCTGGGGAATGAGGACGGGGTGGGGGCCCTGGGTCCCCATCTTGGTGCTGCCACCTTAATTTTGTCCCAAGTGATTGCTCACATCTGGGGAGGAGAGACCACCCTGTCAATCTACCAGTGCAAACTACAAAAGCACGTAGAAGACTCTCTAGCCTAGCAACCGGTACAATAGTCTTAAAGGTGACCTAGAACAGCCTTAAGGCTATACATCATGTCATTAGCTTAAATCTACATTGTGGTCTACACTCTCCCCCTCAGTGGGCTCTCAGAGAGGCTCATGGGAGGTCCACATGCACAAGAAGATTCTGCTTTCAAGGTCACATCTGAACAACAATGTAGGCCCAACCCAGGCAATATAAAGGAAAACCCCGGGCCCTATTCAAAGCCTTGTTTTGTCCTGAAAATGGTCAGCAGAGAACAGTGGCTGCCACATGGAACTCTAAATCATTCCATCATCTTACAATTGGACCTCTTTTGCAAAACGGAAGGAAAATGGAGTATTCTTGGTAGTGTAAGGTGTGTACAGAACTAAGTAACGCTGTGATGTTAAGAGATCCTCCTCAGGTTCCCACCTGTTCCATGCTGCCCTCATACTCAGGGAAGCCTATAGGGAGCCCTACAGGGGGATGTCCTGTCTTTACCTCTACCGGGGGAAGGGTGGTTCAGCTCTTACCCTCGCTGTAAATAACAGGAAGCTCAGACCAACCTGGTCTTTAAGACCTTTAGTTTAAAAGAAATAGGACAACACTTACTAATATGTATCCAGGCTCAAGGCCACCAGGCAAAATGTGTTCAGGTAGCCAATTATTCCAAGGTCTCTGCCATAACCCAGGGACTCAAAGAAAACTCCTTAGCCTTTCTGCATTAATCTGAGAGGCAATAAAAATCATGCCACTCTCAATCTTAATATCTATGAGGGATGAGTGCTATTAGAAAACAAATTATTGGCTTGGTGCCTGTGGCTCAACGGGCTAAGGTGTCAGCCATGTACACCTGAGCTGGTGGGTTCAAATCCAGCCCGGGCCAGCCAAACAACAATGACGGCTGCAACCAAAAAATGGCCAGGCATTGTGGGGTGCCTGTAGTCCCAGCTACTTGGGAGGTGGAGGCAGGAGACTCGCTTGAGCCCAGGAGTGGTAGGTTGCTGTGATCTGTGATGCCACGGCACTCTACCCAGGGTGACAGCTTGAGGCTCTGTCTCAAAAAAAAAACAAAACAAAAAACCCAAATTATTGTCGGTGTCCATAGCTCAGTGGGTAGGGCGCCAGTCACATACAACAAAGTTGGTGGGTTCAAACTCAACCCAGGCCAGCTAAAACAACAATGACAACGGCAATAACAACAACAACAAAAATAGCCCGGCATTGTGGTGGGCACCTGTAGTCCCAGCTACTTGGGAGGCTGAAGCAAGAGAATCGCTTAAGCCCAACAGTTTGAGGTTGGTGTGAGCTGTGATGCTATGGCACTCTACCCAGGGCAATGGCTTAAGACTCTGCCTCAAAAAAAAATTATTGATCCAAATAGCACCAGATATTAGGAAAACAATTCCAAAAGCTTGTCAAGGACCTTACCACCTCCTTGGATGACATGGTGACTGCTGCTAATTCTATTTTCTGTAACAGAACTTCTGAGCTTGAGTCTCAGGCTTGGGGAGGGAAAGGAGGAATATAGCTAGGCATGTGTAGTTAATGGCAGCACTGGAGCCCCCTTTTGGACCGATAGCCAAAGCTTCCACCAAAGGAAGTGACCCCTGGTGCTGCGTCTACTGATGGGAAGGGCATCAGGCTGAAGACTGCCTCAACAAGGACAGGCCACCCAAGTCCCCTTGTCATTAGTGCCATCAAACAGCTCACTGGACTGCACTTTGTCCTATGAGACCCTTCCAGGAGGGGAGTTGGTCCCCAGGCTGGATTGTGGAACAATGAAGGAGCCTGCAGGTGACCATCACTGGACTGGAACCCTCCTGGTGGCAAGTAGGCCAGTAAATTTCCTTCTTGATACTGGGGCCACCTGCTCTTTCCTCCTCACCTACTCTGGAAAACTAAGTACTCAGTCCTGTACAGTCATCAGAGTTTCTGGGGTATGACCTGCCTATTTGAGGTTGAAAACAGTCATATCTTTACTCATACTGGAGTGTGGGGGAAATTAGAGATTGGGACCCTGAGCCCTCCAAGAGAAAAATATCCAAGAGCAAAATAGAGCTTAGGAGTTTAACTGAGCAAAGAAACAGCAGCTTAGCTTTAGTATTTCAATTGATTTTTAAAAGTAGCTTTGCTGACTAATAACAAGCCTGTGCAATTCTTGCAGAAAACAGGTTTGAGGAAGCAAACAGAGATTGCAACTTGCCTGCCTAAAGGTTAAGGGGCCCAGGCACATTGGAATGCAAACGACAGTGTGCGTGCAACACTGCAAGGCCTGACAGGTAATCAATCTAGCCTGGGGGCCTCAGCTTTCCCCTGAAGGGGGCTGGAACTCAGAAACCCTAGGAGAGAGCTAAGTATTGCAAAAGTCGCTGGGAACAGTGTGTGCAACCAAAACCCACACGAACAGAGGGAGGACCTCTGGGGCAGAGAAGAGAGGAAGAGGTCTTCTTTCTCTACCAGCTTCCAATGTGGGCATTGGCATCAGCCTGTTTGCCCCACAGGAGAACAAGAGGTCTAACAGCCCCTTTGGACCCCTAAAGAGCAAGGCCAACCAAGCAGATGTGGGCAATCCTTTTCGCCTTAAGGTTATGTATGTTCCTTGTTTCTCAAGAATACACGGGCTAAGTATAGTTAACTATCAATTAAGGAAGAAGCATATCTATTCATACAATTGCTATGTATGTATGACACAAATAGCCCACACAAATAGCTGATGTTTGCTCAGATCTCCATAAGCTCACAGACCCACTCACCTAAAATTGGCTTTGAGAGAACTCAGTAAAAGTTGAGTGGTCAAAGCACAGGGCACTTCCATTACATCTCACCATGGATAATAAGGGACCCTTTGGCCCACCTTTAAATTTTCTCTCTGTTTTGTGTCTTTATTTTCCCCATTTGATCCATTCCACTTTACCAGGTACCCCATGTTCCTGGTGAGGGGCTGGTCCCCAATACTGGAGACCACTCAATTCACTATGGTAGCGTCCCTTACTATTAGAAACTTCCACGGGGTCTCAAATAGCTGCCTATTAAAGCTCCAGGCTCTGTTTATAGAAAACCCTCACTTAAAAATTGAGACCTGCTCTGAACTTAACCCTACCATTCTTCTTCCAGAAGAGACAATAGCAGAACCAAGCAGGCTGGTGCATGATTGTGAAACGGTTATACTCTACCACTTCCCCTGAGCAGATCTATCCTCAGTCTCCATCCCTAAAGCCCATCAGTGAGAAAGCACACAGGAGGAGGAACCAGCAAAGAAATACTGGCAACGTGAAGAATCAGAACAGATCAATTCCTCCAAGGGATCACAATGTAGCTACCACAGAAGATCCCAACTATAAAGAAATTATGGAAATGAAACAGAAATAGAATTTAGACTCTATGGCAAAAATGATGAAGGGAATTGAAGGGAAAGTGGAAAATCAGCAAAATGAAATCCAAAAATCAACCTGAGAAATTAACAAAGGACAAGACAAAGCCTCCCAAGATCTGGACAAATTTAGAAAGAATGTAACAGAGCTTAGAGAAGTGAAGAAGCCTTTCATTCAGTCTTTTATCCACAGGGAGTGTCAAACTGTTGCAGAAATTTCAACAACAGATTAAATTTCAATGTCTTCCATCCACAGGGAGTTTTAAAATGTAGCAGAAATTTCAATAACAGAAAGAAAAAAGAATATCAGACCTGGAAGATAAGGCTCTCAAGCTAACCCACTCCTTTAAAGAGGCAGAAAAAAAGGAGAGTAAAAGTTAGAGCAATCTTTTTGAGAATTATGGGACTATACGAAGTGTACAAACATGAATTATTGGTATCCCTGAAGGAGAAGAAGAGAGTTCCAGTGGCATAGAAGCCCTACTTGCATACATCTTCTAGACCCATACACCTGGGTCATCCCAGTTCAAAAAAAGTATCTCCGGCTTGGTGCCTGTGGCTCAACGGGCTAAGGCGTCAGCCACGTACACCTGAGCTGGCGGGTTTGAATCCAGCCCGGGCCCGCCAAACAACAATGACGGCTGCAACCAAAAAATGGCCGGGCCTTGTGGCAGGCGCCTGTAGTCCCAGCTACTTGGGAGGCGGAGGCAAGAGACTTGCTTGAGCCCAGGAATTGGAGGTTGCTGTGAGCTGTGATGCTACAGCACTCTACCCAGGGTGACAGCTTGAGGCTCTGTCTCAAAAAAAAAAAAAAAAAAGTATCTCCTAGACACATTGTAATTAACTTGGCCAAAGTCAAAATGAAAGAGAAAATTCTACAAGCTACCAGGTATATGTAACA